>JAECUM010043090.1:0-19495 GCA_016617855.1 Megalonaias nervosa
TTTTTAACCCCCGTGATTTTATCAGGATCAGAAATGAATTATTCTGGTACAATACTATTAGTTTAGTTGTCACTATAGTCAGAGTCACATTCGTCTTTATCTTTAGCCAGTAACTCTTCCGTCATCGACATAATATCTCTCAGCTGTTTTATAAGAGCGTGTACAATTCTTTTCGTTTCGTATTCGTGAGATAATTCTGACCTAATCTTTAAGATGGCCCGTGAAAGAGGAACAAATAATTTCACCTGCGTATCCGTGATTGCTGCCAGCGATCGTAACATCGCCTGTTGGATTAACTTTATGAATCTATAATCGGAAGGCAACGTATACCTATTTTCTGACTTCCCAAATTGTAATGATTCAAAATCACTCATTATTTTTTCAGGATCAAGCTCATCAGATATTTTTATACCGCTGTGTTGTAATTGCTTAATAGCAGTAATAATTGATGTGATGTTTTCGTGGTTCATTACTTTTTATATTATAAATTATTTGTTTAATAAATATTTCTGAATAAAAATAAAATATTTTAGAAAATCTGACTAAATTCAACGATTTTGATGGGTATAATACCCGTCAACGCTAGAAAATCTGATCAAAGTCACAATTTTGATGGGTATATTACCCGTCAAATTCAGAAACTCTGACTGAATTCGCAATGTTTTTGGGTATATTACCCGTCAAATTCAGAAAATCTGACTGAATTCGCAATATTGTTGGGTATATTACCCGTCAAATTCAGAAAATCTGACTGAATTTCATAAGAAATAAAATTTTATTATAATAAAAATATTTCTGAATCAGAATAAAAATACAAAAATATATTTTCTTAATAAAAACAGAAGAACTGACTGAATTCGCAATATTGACGGGTAATATACCCATCAAATTTAGAAAATCTGACTGAATTCGCAATATTGTTGGGTATATTACCCATCAAATTTAGAAAATCTGACTAAATTCGCAATATTGACGGGTAATATACCCATCAAATTTAGAAAATCTGACTGAATTTCATAAAAAATAAAATTTTATTATAATAAAAATATATTCTGAATCTATAAAAATATATTTTTAAATCAGATAAAAGTAAAAATATATTCTGAATCACATAAAAGTAAAAATATATTCTGAATAAAAATAAAAGTAAAAATATATTCTGAATCACATAAAAGTAAAAATATATTCTGAATAAAAATAAACAACAGCGATGATGTTCATTCTACCATTCCACTGGGTCCCTTCTGCCGGTAAAGCCTTTACCTATAAGATCCTAAGAGTCCTTGTTCGGGGCATCAAGCCACAGGCACTCTTTCATCGGTTAAGACCTGTCTTATGGTCCACAGGCACCTTATTGAGACTTTTTGGTACGGTGGACATTCTTTATGAATGCCCCTATGTGGGTAGCCTTCAGTGATCACGAGTTCACATCATCCTGCTGTTTATTTTAGGGGCGCAAGCAATTTCATGTAACCCCCACCCCGGGGTAAGTGCAAAATGCACTCACCATGTTGTTCGACATGGTGAGGGGTATACGAAATCTCAAGGGGTTGCTTGCTTCCCCACTTATTAAGTAAATAATAATTATTAAATAAAATGGCATCCCAGGGCCATAAACCATCGACATGTGTCAGTCATGGGTTTCGAACTCAAGACCTTGAGTACGAGAGTCAGACGTGCTACCAATGCACCATTGTTCCAACTTACAAATATATGTTTGAAACATATATATATATATAGCTATCTTAGCCCTGTCACCGCGACGTTGTCAAGGATGATCAGTATTTTATCAGATTCTGAATAAAATACAAAAATAAATCCCGAAATCTGCAATTTTATATATTTCTACCGTTTCTGCCTTGTTAAAATATTATATTTTCAAGCTAGCCAGAATTGTGTTAGTATATGCGTTGGATCGATATGTTCCAGTTCTATCTAGACAAAAAAAAATTCGACAATGACTACTGCGTACATGGCTTAATGTATAAATCCACTATCACGGATTTCAATATCATCTTGACAGCGTCAAAGAATGAATTCCTTGACAACGTCAAGAATTCAGATTTTTGTGATTGATTATATAAAATTACAGGATTTAATGTTGATGGATTAGATGTATACTATTGAATATAAACGTGTTATGTACGCCATAACAAAAAGGGAGACAACTACTTGATTGCTCTGTCAGCGATGACGGATTTATCTCGCTTCATTGTGTATACTGGAACGTGATCTTTTGTTTTAATTTTTTCGAAAATGCTGATTTGGTAATATTATCTGCCACAAGTTGTACTGAATTCGAATGAATACCAAAATATTTACCAGCCGCAGTCATTGATGGGAAAATTATTTCTTGACCTGTCTCTGTATTAATGGATTTAATAGTTCACTTTCCAAACATTTTACATCTCCCAGTATTTCCAAGTGCAGAATTCTGACTTTGTGTAACAACTTCAAGATTACATAAAGAGTTATTTTGTTTATTACCGACAATATGATTAATTACAAGTCCGTCTTCGATGACCCCATGAAAACATTCAAATATGAACCTATGAGATAGATACATTTTATTTCCAGCATAGAATTTGAGATAACCAATACCATTGTCAGAACGGACTGATCTTTTCAATCTGCAGTTTCTGATTACACCATCACGAGACGCTTCATAATCTTTCATGATAGGATGTTTAATAAATTCATTTTGCTCCATTTTATGTGGTAATACTATTTGTCTAAATGATTATTTTGAAATCTGGCCAGATAGTCTTCAGCGGTTTATATGGGAGATTCACCTGACGACTTCTTATCATAATATCGTTTCAGCTCTCTGTATCTTTTACCACCGCATTTCACACATAACCGTGTTTCTCCTCTGACTCCAACACCGCATCGTAAACACGGTTTCGGTCCTAGACTACCTTTTCGAAAGCTTTGCATGTGTTGACCACAAAATTCATTTACGCATGATTTATTACAAGGAAGAGAAAATCCTATCATAAGCCATCGGCATTTATTGTTTGTTTGAATCATTATATATATAACTAAAGTTTAATTAAACATATATTTGCTTTAAATATAGTATGGAGGAATTTGAGAGATTATCCATAATTGAACCTTCCACCGTCTCGACGGGAGCAAGATTTGATCTTGACAAACTACCAAAATCTGAATTTAATTTTTCGATGCAAGATCTGGCTTTGATAAATAGAGATATAATCAATCGTATCCGTGAAGCCAAGAAAGAATTTCGCAACGATGGTGCGGCTCATACTTGGTCGACATTCAGGATCGTGAATATCATTGATTTTAGAATGAGTGACGAATGAGGTAAAAATATTATCAACTATCTCGACAATCAGCGATATATTATTTTAGTAAAATTTATTGTGCAGACAGATGATGACACTTGGATTATCCGTGATAAACTTGACCCTATACGGCTTCATACTGGAAATAATACTGTTACATTAAATAAACAATCAAAACCAGGAACATTGACTGGTATTGATAAACCGTATTATGAACGAGCGTATCCTGTAACTGCAGTTATTTATGCGATATATCCGCTAAATGATAAACCTAGCGTTAATAATCTCAAACCGATGAAATTGTCAAGGGGACTAAACTGCGTAGCTGAGCGAGTTATGGAACATTTCTCAAAAGCAATACGCGGAAACGGTTTAACTGATCTAAGACGTAAAAAAATAAATGCGTGGGCAGAAACAGTTAAAGATACCGGAGCATCTATCAGTGACGTTGCTAAGCTAGAAAAGAAATTAAGATTTCCAATAACAGTAAAAACACTAACCGGAGAAATTTTGTACAAACCGAAATATATAAAAAATGGAACCCCTATAACAATCACTGATCATAATGCACATGCATGGACTAATGCTGTAACAATATTTCCACGGGATAGGACAGTTAAATTTTATAGCGATTATATATTTGACGTTATCAGTGATATTAGTAAGAGTGACCCTGGTTATTTCCGAGTTCAGATCCGTATTACGATCAGTTTGTAAGGCCTAACGGAGAAATCTATTGTGCAGAATCTCTTCATGAAAAAATGAAGAATCTTGCATTGAAATATAATTCTGATGATGCTGAAGTTGAACAATTACTAAATAATTGTTTTACAGTTCCATCAGTTGCGGCTCACTTTGCTCAAGAGAAAAATTCATGGAAACCGACACAATTAGAATTTCTTGAAGACATTCAACACAGTTGTGTCGAATACGGACACGGCGGATTATGGAATACTAAATACGATTATAGCGATATTATATCGGTTGATATGGTAGCGTGTTATCCTGAAGTTTTCTTGGATACGGAGAATGTTCTGAATACTTTAAAAGATTCGGACATCCCACACACGAGATGACTAGAGTCGCGATAAACGGACTCTTACCAAATTTTGACCTAACTGGATTTGCTTGTATAGAATCATTTGAGTTTTGCGATGATCTGCATCCGATTATTTATGTTTGGTTTGGAAGACATTTCTCAGAAAAATATTGGGCTCCAAAAGTGTTATTACGATACATGCTTGATACTGGGATGGTATTGTCGTTACGCATGAACGAAGCTATTATATCATATCATCCGCAGAAACAAGTTTGGTTACCACAACCCCTGACAGAGTCTGATGATGAAAATCCTGATATGATTGATCATGAAGATAAAGTTGCAAAAGATCTTGGTAGGAAAATAATCGGTAAGTTTACTCAAGGAGGATCATATGATCATAAACGAATGTGTACAAGATTAATTATGGATGATGCTGAGCTAGATTTTATAATTGCTGATGCAACAGAAAAAAAAATACATTTATGAGTCGGAGTAATGCTTATTTATCAGACGGGTTTAAATTAGGTACAATCGTGAGCTATGTTGATGGTGAATCACCGCAATTTACTCATTTAGGATCTTCTATGCTCGCTTACGTTTCCATAAATTTATTATCGATGATAAATAGATTTCCTCGTTACGCTGTCAGAGTTGCTACGGATTCGTTTTATATAAATAGCGCGTACGTGGATTTGGTAAAACCGCTACTCGGTAATGACGAATGGGGATCATGGAGAATAAAACAAAAAAATATACTTGACTATTCAGAATCTGCTGACGTTGAAATCAAGGAAATATATTACAGCAATCATAATCAAATATTAAAATCATCGGCACCATCTGTGTTTGATCCCGTGACCAGACATAAAACCATTTATCTCAATGGACCTGGAGGTTCTGGAAAAACAACACGTGCCATTGAATTATTTCGCCGTAGTTTAAAGAACTCCGTTGATATGATTGTTCTGACACCTACACATAGACTAGCCAGAGAAATAAATGAACGAGGAGTAAAATCTCAAACTTATCATGGTTTCTTCAGATGGTGCGGGGATACGTGGACACCTGAGCGAATGGGTGAGAAATATGTACCCCGGATTATCATCTGGGATGAAATTCGTACAGTATCGTTAGAAACATTAAAAATATTTCTTGATTGGTTACTGACAAAAAATACTGCTGTGATTATGTGCGGCGATCATGGTCAACCACCACCTTTCGTTGGGCAGTCTCCGCACGAGTGGTTAAAAACGTCTGTGGATTATTATGAAGAAATAAATGATGATCATAGAGCTATTGATGAACCTCTGAAAGAATTTAAAAGATTAATCAGACTACAGACAGATAAAATACAATGTGAAATAATGCGTGAAATAATTCCGGAAACTCCTGTAAATGATTTTTGGAATTTATGGAGACCAAATGATTTAATAGTTGCAAGTCGAAAGATAGTTCGTGATGCATTGCAAGAGAAATTATTTTTGTTACATAAAGAAAAATTTCCAAATCTACCTGTACCATTGTGTTATCGCCCAGCTGATACTCGACGACAGAATATTGAAGTTGAAATTCCAGGAACAAATGAAAAATAAAATCTTGTATTGAATGATATTGTTTTGGTTGATGTTGATGTTGTTGAGAGCGCGTTGATTATGGATAAAACTCCATGGAAGCTAGGATACGCTATAACGATTCATTCGTCACAAGGACTAACTATTGCTGATACAAATATCTGGATTGTCGATGATAGAATCGAATGGTCAAATTTAGTTTATCTCGCAGTGACCCGAGTCAGAAGAATATCTCAACTACACAGGGTTATTATGAAATTTACAGAAACTAAAAATCAAACTGCTGTTTGAAGTTGTTGTTGGCGTAATAAGAAAAAAACTATTTGGTCATAAGCAATGTGACAAAAAAAAAATAAGTAATCGCGATTTTGATATTGATACTGAATTTATTATGACACTAAAACAACGACAGAATAATCATTGTGCAAGTTGTAACTGTAACATGTTATGGGAATATTTGAGTAATAATCCACGACAGTTCACCTCAGACAGAATTAATAGTGATCTTGGTCATACACGTGATAATGTCATACTGACATGTCTTGAATGTAATCGACGTAGGGGTGCTAGTTTACAAAAGTGAACGCGTTGGTAATTGTGTGTCCTCAGGAATTACTTGTAATTGTTCACGTACAAATCCACGCTGAAGAGCAGTTGAATCTAGTCTGTAGATGGCAGGTCTACCAGTGGATCTAACCACGCTAGAAATTTTATGTGTGGTCACACTCCAGATAGGATCAGTTGCTCTTTTTTTACCCCCTTCAAGTTCACCACGTTCATATAAATACCTGACAGTCACATTACCTAACACTGGCTGTTTTGAAAAGTCACGTCGTTGTCCGTAGACATCAATACGGGGTATATGTTTCTTTGTAATTGCATTAATAGGTTTCGTAGAAGTTGCACGAGTAATTTCATTATTTAACGCAGCTATCACACTTGGTAATCTTGCAACCCATTCACGAGATCTCTTGTCGCTCTGAATTATTTCCTTCGCATGCTGATATCAAAATAACCGCTCAGCGAGTGTTCGATTAAATCTTTCAACGATTGCCTGATCACGATGAATTGCGATGTGTCCTTGTCTGATTTTGACATTATGCTTTTTCATCAGCGATGATACTGCACCAAGAAATTCTTTGCCAGGATCAACTTGTAGCAACTGTGGCCATCGCGAAGGTCCTTGTTGATAAATTCGTTCAAACGCAGATGCAACTTCAGATGTTGTTTTTGTTGATAGCGGCTCCGCTTCTATATATCTACTTGCAACATCAACGACAGTTAACGCGTATTTGTATGTGCGTGATTGACGTCCACGTGTTTTATTAGTATCATGTGGTAAAAACAAAATATCTGCTTGATGAACTTCATTGGGAACACTGACATCAAAATGCGCGTACTGAATTTTTTTAGGTGAAGGTAGATAAATTTGCCATATTGCCTGTCGTGCTAACCACGCTGCAGCAACAGAACGTGAGACTTGCTACTTCAGCAAGTTTACTAATAGCTGCTCTACCCTTCCAATATCCTCTTGGGCTATAATAAATGGAATGCATTATAATATTTATATAATTAATTACCCAGCCCCTAGCATTATTTTACCTTTCATAGCAGATTTCATTAGAAAACTAGCGAGTTTTTCTCTAAGAGATTTATCAGGTATAGAATTTAACGCATGAATTAGTTTCTCATCTGCGAGATGCCGTTGTTGTAAATCTTTACTTTTATACGCAACGTCATGAACATGACACGCTTGATCAGTCTTATTTATTGGATGCTCTCCAGGTCGCGGTTGATTTTGATCATCAAGTCGAATATCAAGTCGAGTTCCAGGACCACAATAATTGTATCCGGGTGAGTGTTTTTCCCCGGGATACTTCGCCCACGGAGCCCCTGGTAATCTTCCCAACGAAGCAGCGATATCACTTCCTGTCTTTGTGCTAGACGAAATAAATTTGCATTTTTTTGTGCCATACTTTTCACACTTACCTGTCAGTGCGCGTTTTTTATTTTTTGTTATTATTGTTGTTAATCCAGTGGTGGACGTGGCTGTCTTGCATCGAACACAATATAAATTCATATTATTTATCATATGGATATAATTGACTTTTCGGCGACACGACAACAGGAGCCAGTCAAGCATCACCCAGCGCTACTGAATTCTATTAGAATGATAATAATTGGGCCATCTGGAAGTGGGAAGACGCAATTATTGATTAATTTTATAATGAGATGGCTCAAATGGGATAAATGATATTTAGTAGCACCATCTGTAGATGATCAACAATGCTATGAAGTACTTAAAGATTTTAATGAAAATGCAAAGTTGCTGAATGAAGACGGTAACGGTATTATTGATTTTATTACCAGTATTGATGAAGCGCCATCTGTAGATGATCTTGATAGACTTATTAACAATTTAGTAGTATAGGACGATGTCATGCTGGATAAACAATCAAATCCAGCTAGGATATTTTCCAGAGGTAGACATAAAAATACAGACGTGATTTATGTTACCCAGCGTTATACACAAATTCCAAAAGTGATCAGAGATAACTGTAATATTTTAGTTGTGTTTAACGGAGTTGATAATCATACACTGCAAAATATTTATTATACTTGGTGTTCAGGGGACATGGATATAATTAAGTTCAAAAACTTTTTTTCAAAAGCACAAGCTACCCCGTTTGGTTTTATAACAATAAATTTACATGATCCGAGGTCGAGATATCGTAACGGACTTGATACAATATTTGGATAAAAACCACAGCAGCAGAGAGGGTGAGCTGACAAAAAAAAAAAAATGAGTGTGAGACGCAAACAAAACACGCCTAAAATTTGAAAAAATATGTCAACGAACGAGTAACAAAAACGAGCTAACCCCGTCGATTTTTGTTATTAAAATATGTTCGGTTAGCGGATTCGGTTTAGCGTTATTGACCTTATTTTAGCCCTTCGTAGGAACCTTTATGTTTGCTAACGGACCCTCGGAAAAAGTTGTAGGGTCCACCCTCTCTGCTGCTCTCCAGTGTTTTTAAAATCCAACCCCTTCTATGTAGGCATCATCAGATTGCGGCCGACACGCAAGATGTACTGACTTAAAAAGTTGAACAGCTTGACATTAAAAACTACGCACCTTAGAAACTGCAGATCTGAGAACTGAATTGCTCCAATGAGCATAGTCAATTTTAGGTTTTGCAGAAACACAGGTTGAGCACATTTTATACGAAGAATTTTCCAATGTTAAATTTATAATCAAGACATATTAGACTGACGTAAACAAGCCACTGAAAATAAGTACGTAACGGGGTCTTTCGTTCAGAACTACTTTGTTATACTCTTAACATACATACATGTCCGCCAAGCTGGTCGGCGTAGAGATAATATCCAAAACTTGATAGTAAATCGCTTGACAGCAGGGGCGCTTACTGAACGTGTCGCAAGTGGTTAGAGCATCCGCCTCGGATGCGGAAGGTCGCGGGTTCGAACCCCGGTCTAGTCATATCAAAGACTCATAAAATTGGTACATACAGCTGCCTCGCTTGGTGCTCAGCATTAAGAGGTTATTGTTAGGACTGGTGGGCCCGGTGTCAGGATAATGTCACTTGGTGGGACATAATGCTACATGTCTTTGGTATGATACTTCAAGGCTAGGCCACACTAATCTGTTAACGATGAATATATACTTTGATTTTTGCAAAGGCACGTGCAGAATATGCAAAATCATGTGGACACCAGGGAAGAAAGAATGGATGCTTGAAAGTTCAAAATTCTGTTTTTTGGTTGTATATGTATATAGTATATTATATTCAAAAGTTGCTTTGATACAGTTCATTTACAAAACGATATGGAAGTAAAAAGTAAATATTGGCTCTGCCAGGTTTTCTTGTGTCCTGCATACTTAACGTATTGAGGACTCACGGTACTGATGATATGGAAAACGGAATCAGTCTAGAAATGGGTGAACTTTAATTAGAGTATATATGGGTTTTATCTGGCCAGGATTGGTCGATAATAAAAGTAATATTTTAGTATAAAGAATCTTTTGAGCGCTTTTCCCAGTTATAACTGAAAAAAGAAACAATGTTTTTATTAATGGAATTTTTTGTCGTTTTACAAACTTTGATTTGGGAAGACTCATTAATGAAATTAGCACCTGTCTCTTTGGTGTGGTATTGAAAGCATATGTTTCGAACACACGTAGAAAATGCTTCGGGTCATATGGTTTCTCTGCACAGAAACTGTCATCCAAGGTGCACCTATACTGATAAATATAGGTTTGATCACGAGCACTCAGTAATTTAAAGTTATTGAACTTTTAATATCGTTGTGTTTGCATAGGTTTACGATGGGAACTGAATTGGTACCGTGAGTCCTTGAGGTGTTGTCAATCTGCCATCATTCAGAAATAGTGGAGTTGCTCGTACCGGGCGCAGATATAGACGGTAGCCACATAGGGGCCAGGAACCTGTCTAAATTTTGTCCCGCAGAAATAATAGCCGAGGTAGATCCGAATCCAGTTTGGAAACTTAATATTTGACAAGGGAACACATTTCACAAGTTTCGGTACGGGTTTTTGTTGGGTTTTTTTTTTTTTTTATAAACCTATCACTTCTAATTAGGCGTTATGGGATTGCGAGCTACAAGCAAGATTTACTTACCTCCGAAATTGAAGAGCTTAAAACGTGCAAAACTACGCACCTCCGAAAATGAAGATTTGACAACGGAAGTGCTCCAATAAGCATCGGCAATTTTACGCTTTGCAAAAACGCATATTAAGACACTTAAAAAAAATTGCTTACTTTAAAATTACTTGCAAGGGAAATATTAACTGACTTCAGTAAGTTATGAAAATTAACAAAGTAATGGAGACACGTGTTTGGAACTAATTTGTTTGCTCTAAACATACAGACGTGACCTCAGAGTTGGTCGGCGTGGGAAAAATATCCAAAATTGGATAGTAAATCGCCAGATAGCAGAGTCGCTTATTTAGCCGCTATGGCGCAGAGTGACATGGGATGTGCTCCACAAGCTTGAGCAATTATACGTTTTGCAAAAAGAAATGTCAGCACATTTTTTACGAAGAATTTTTACTTTGTTTAAATTACAATCAAGACATATATTAGATTGACCTCAGCAATTTATCAAAATAACGAAAGCAAAAAATGAGGCCAAGTGTTTGAAACAAGTTTGTTACTCTGAACGTACAGACATATCCTCAGAGCTGGTCGGCGTAGGGATAATATCCAAAATTTAATAGTAAATCGCCTGATAGAGGAGTCTCTTACTTAGATTGTGCTCTACAGTAGATTTTCATACTTTGCATAAGGTTTAGGGTTTTTTTTTCTAAGAAAAATAAATTCCCAGGTTTTCCTAATAGGATATCCTGGCTATTTTGTTTAGGTAACAAAAATCGTTGTATATCGTAGTCATTGTTAAAAGAAGTTTAATTCCCTTTATTTTGGTGTATCATTAATTATTATAGAGGATGCAGCTTGGCCTTACTTGAGATGTGTATGTGTCAAAAGTCTGCTAGCTCAGCTTGGCCATTTTCACTTACTGGTCTTCAATGTATACAGGATTGCTGCAAGCATCGTGGGTCTTGTTTGCGACCGGCAAATAAGTAAATAAAAACACTGTTCTTCAAGATATTATATGTCTATTTGTTATTCCCTGCTCTAAATTAAAATGCATTTAATTTCCAGTATAAAGAACATGACTGAAGGAAAAGATCGATAAACAGATGTTATGAAATCAGGTTATGCAAGGGCAGTTACTCTAATATTGTGGTAATATCGAAATTTTTTTTTTTTTTTTTTTTTTTTTTTTTTTTTAACGATGGCTTACAATTCTCATAATGTTGGGAACCTGCACAACGTGTAAATCAATTTGAAAAATGGAAGCTACTTCCATGGTATTAATTCTGCCATCTGTGCCGTCCAAAAGAAACTTATCAAAACGAATTAAAGAAATGCATCTTTAACTACCTGTGACAGAGGGAGTAGCGGGGGAATTGTCGCTGAGAATGGACCACCAACATGAGCATGACATGTCGACTTCTGACTGTTAAAACAACTCCCAGTGTTCCAATGAAATGCAATAAATCGTGATCAACAAAGTATTAAAGTCAACACCTGTCAGTTGCGAAAGCCACCAGAAAGCAACATCCGTCCATATCTAACATTGTGACTCTTATTGCTACCATAAATTCGATCGGTTAGTTCTTGACAAATACGGTAATCATATGATCTAACTCATGCATAACGTCATCGGACATTATCAGACGACAAACTGGTTAACCGGTTTATTTCAGTGATAGTGATTTTAAGAAGATATAGATTTATTTGAGAACATGGGAACAGTGATATTCATAGTGTATTTTTAAAATGGTATTATCGTCAGCAATACATAGCTTTTCCCGAAATGAACTGGTGATGCTGAACTAATAGCTTATGGTCATTAAGTGTATATAAGTACACGATAGGTGGCGCTATGCAGAAAAATTACTGAAAGCTTTGAATATTGCGATACCGTAGAACTCCTGATATCTTAGAGAGCTACCATTAAAAAAATGCTTAGGTGATAACCTTTTTTCACTCGTACTTTTCATGATTCATTCATTGCACTTTCAGAAGCTGGCATTGTCTTTAATCCAGCAGAATTCATTTTCTCTATTTTAATAACTCCTAAGGTTAGTGTACTTTTTGACTAGGCCCTTGTGTTGGCGCATTTTTGGAGCACACGGAAGCAGTTATTTTAGTAGCTGTCAGCTTTAAAAGTGCATAATTTTCATAAGCGCCACATGTAAAGAAATTTCAGTCACAGTACATGAAAGTTGCATAGAGGTGTGCCAGCATTTTTTTTCACTGTGCTTGTTGTCAATGCAAAGAACTTCTGGAGGTCTGTCTCAGAAGTACACACGGTAGAGCGCCACCTCAGCGGTAATGGTGTGGAGTGGTTAGAGCGACTAGAGGCTGGTTCAAGTTTCGTCACTTGAGGGTGGGCTTATAAATTTATCTAAATGGACACATGTAATCTGAGTGGAAGCTCAGTTTTCAAAGCAAAAGACGTGTTGGTCTTTTAGACATAAAATTACTTTAAGATTTAATGTTTTCTTGCATGTGTTGAATGAGATTCGGCTGATTGCTCACTGTAGACTTTTAAGTAACCCATTTTCGTTTCTTTAAATATGTTTTCGTGTTTGTAAACAACTATGACCAACTAAGGTTCATGCATGTAGTTAGAGAATATGTGATTAGTTTTTGTTTGCCCCACCAACAGACATACTTGAACACACATTAACACATTTTGGAAAATGAAGAGCAGTTATTTTGTCCAGTTATTCTAGGATATTTTTTTTTTTTTCTGTGAAAATAGAATAAAATTTTGTGGACAATCGTAATCCGTTGACCTATGTGGTATAAGCGTTGAAAATAAACAGACACATAGAAGGACATAGAAAAGTAAATACTCATAGTTGATTTGGAAAGCTGTTTGTATAAAAAAGTAAATATTGGCAAATCATATTTATATTCTGAAAAAAGGACTAAAATTAACAAAAACTTTCTTCAGGACCTTTACTAACAAAGTCAAAGAAAACCCAGAAAGTTCCTTAAAAACCAAAAATCAAATTATAATCAGATCGCCACTGTGTACTTGAGGATCTGACAGAAACCATTTAGGATTCATATATTGGTAACTTATATTATTATCATAATCACTGATTTTATGAGCCAATCAGGTGAAGTTTTATATCTTCACGTTTGTGAGACTGAGCAGTGTGGCTGAAGAGTATCACTATGTGCTGAACGATCTGATTCACTTTCAGATATTTGAAAGCTGCAATTCCATTGACCCTTTCAAAGGTCACTAGAACATGTCTCCTAAGCAGTTTCTGTCAGATCTTCATGTAGTTCAGAAGAGGTCTGATTTTAATCAGATTCCTAAAAAAACCAATGTATTTGCAGTTGCATGAAACTTCTATATAAGATTGCCATTATATACTTTGAAGACCACTCTGGTGGCTTAGTGGATAGAGCGTCCACCTCGGATGCGAGAGGTTGTGGGTTCGAAACCAAGCTGAGTCATACCAAAGACTTAAAAAATGGTACTAACAGCTGCCTTGCTAGGTGCTCAGCATTAAGAGGTTAGTGTTAGGACTGGTAGGCCTGGTGTCAGGATAATGTGACTGGTTGGGACATGATGCTACATGCCTGTGACATGATGCCCCAGTGCTAGACATGATTATAAACTGCCACACTGCAGACATCTTAACAATATGACTGAAAAAGTTGTTAAAGCTACGTAAAAAATTCAAATTACAGACATACACATAATTGAAACCCTCTGAAACTGAAAACACTTCAGACCAAATTTAAATCTCAGTTTTAAGATATTTTTGGTTTACTGAGGGCTTTGCAGATGTAAATAATATTTTTCAATAATTATGTAAGTAATGAGAGGGAGAGAAAGAGAGAGAATGTAATTATGAGATAATGCCTGGTAAATGTGTGTGCATTTGTGCAAGAGTGCACAAATTAAAAAGCTGTTTTTTTTTAATATCATTTAATGAAAAATTAACTGAACAGCACATGTCCTTTCTGAAAATCACATCTGCTCACCTGAATAAATAGTTGTTTCACATAGAAATACAGTCCTCATCTCAAAAAACTTTGGAGAAGTCAGATACTTTTATGACTTGTCTGCGGCATCTGACAAAATAGATTATGATATATTACTTCACCGTCTCCAGCATGTATTTTGCATTCATGATGCAGCTTTGCTATGGTTCAAGTCCTGCTTAGTCAGCAGGACACAAATTATGTCAGTAAATAGGAAACATTCATTCCTAGTTGATTTATATTTTGTGTTCCATATGGCTCTTTTCTCGGCCCAGTTCTCTACATTCACAATACTCAACCTTTCTCAAGTGTTATAGAGCGACATCCAGTGTCTCACCCGTTGTATGCTTATAGAACTCAAATGTACAAATCTAGCTACTGCACTTACATTGAAGCTAACATCCAAGGAGTTGTATATCCAAGAAGATGTCATGGATGATATGTAACAAGCTTCAGATGAATGATGATAAAACTGAATCGATCCTGATTACTGTATACTTTCTCATTAACATCCTTTATCTCAAACAATAAATATCAGCCATATCAACATTAAATTCGAACAGATAAAACCTAGGTGTCAGTACTATCTCAGTACAGCAACATGTCATATATTCAAGACTGTGTATCTGGAGCTAAAATGCATCAGCTCCATTTGTAATTTTCTTTCAGTTGATGCCTCTTGTTTTTTCCTATGTCCTTTGAAGAAAGCTATTGTAATTCTATCTGGTTTGCCTCAGTATTTACTACACAAACTTCAAAACTGTTCAAAACACAGCTGACTGGATTATTCTTGGAGTACAAGGAACTGAGCACACCTCCTCAATGCTCAATAACCTCCTCTGCTACCAGTTTGATCTGGACTCAAACACAAAATCTGGTCACTATGCTGCATTTCACTGACTGGCTTCAGTCCAGTACACCTGTCTGACCTCACTAATGTGTACATTCCATCTAGAAACTTACGCTCATCTTCCAACACTCACATTCTCATTGTTCCCAGTGTTAAAACAGTCATATGGGCATCATTTGCTTGTGTACCATTGCTGATCTTCATTGAGCTTAGACACAAGGACAATATGATCTCATTCAATAGTGCTCTTAAAACACACATTTCAACTATAAGAACAGATTTAAAGTCTTGATAATGTTTACTTCCTTAATTATTGTCAGCATGTTTTTGTTTTGTTATTTCATTTTTGTTAGTTTTGTAATTTTGTCATTGTATATGTTTTTTATGTGTTACCAAATATTGTAAAGTCCACATTAATAATAATAATAATAATAATAATAATAATAATAATAATATTATTATTATTATAACTTAAATTGTCAGTGATAATCCATAATATTTATAACCACTCCATATAATTCATAATGTTACTATATTCAGGAAAGCTATTTAAGAAGATGGACACTGATGTCACTGAGGTTAACTACAAATGGCAGCCAGAACCAGGGGGCGATGTGGATGTCCATCATGGGCCTTTCTTGTCTGTGAGCAAGCCTTTTCCTATACAGCAAAAACTGGTCTCAGTTGAAGCAGGTATCATAGTGTAGTCCTCATTATATCATGGCCACTCCTATGACACTCCTCAATATATCATGGCCACTCTTATAACACTTTTCAGTATATCATGGCCACTTCTATAACACTTTGCAGTATATCATGGCTACTCCTATAACACTCCTCAGTATATCATGGTCACTCCTATAACACTCCTCAGTATATCATGGCCACTTCTATAACACTTCTCAGTATATCATTGCCATGTCTATAACACTTTACAGTATATCATGGCCACTCCTACAGCACTCCTCAGTATGTCATGGTTAATCCAGTTGAGGATGGTATACCCTTCTTAATCTTTTTGAGACCACTCGGTAATGCTTACCCTCACTTATAGTGCATTCTGTGTATTTGGATCATGTTGTGCACAAGTTATTGAGGGTAAGGTTTATACACATATTCATGACATGGTCTAGTTGGTCCTAAATGAAAATCATGCTGCTCAGACATCCCAAATTGCCATCACAGCAGCCATCTTTAAAATCTTGTTAGTGTAACTTCTTTTGAATACTTGGTCATATCAACATGGGGTTTTCACTATAAGACTTGTGATGTCTAATAGGTCCTAAATGAAAATGGTGCCAATCTGATGTCTAATATGGCCACCACAGCAGCCATCTTGAAAATCTTTTTCTTGCTTCTCTTCCTGAATGCAAAGTAATATTGATATGGAAGCTATCACCATAAGACTTCTTATCATGTCTAGTTGGTCCTAAATGAAAAAGGTTCCACCTGGAGACCAATATAGCTGAGACAGTGAACATTTCGAAAATCATTATTATCACTACTCCAGAAGAATGAAGGGGTGCAGAAATCCATTGCCCAATTTGTCAGGGTCAGAAATTGATTTTTAAGGGCAAGCGGCTTGTGCATGGTTACTTGTCCGTGGAAAGCTAATCGTAGCCTGATACTTGAAAGGGCAGTGGCTCAGATACTGATTGAATGGTATTTACACGATTGCCACACATGGGGCAGTGGCTCCGATTCTAATTGAATGGTATTTACACGATTGCCATATATGGGGCAGTGGCTCCGATTCTAATTGAATGGTATTTACACGATTGCCATACATGTTCCAGCAAGTATTGTATGGGTACATTCTTTATGTAGTGTAAGCAGGAGTTTATTGATCAGAATTGAAATCAGCTGCAACTTCTTTTGTTACAACCAAGGGGTGAAATGCTACTGATTTAGGAGATATCATTTTATGGTTATATTAGAGTGAAAATCATTGGCTGGAAGACAGGGCTTCTCAGTGGAATGTCGTTTTGAACCAACCAGTTGACTTCTTTTAACCATGAGGAGAAAGTATGATGACACATTATTTTCCCAGCAATGTATCTTCATGGATCATTTTGATGTGAAACTGGAGTCAAATGCTGACTATGATGGGAATACGATAAAAAGAAAGTGGGGGATTAAAGACTCCTGGATACATTAGTTTCCTTGGCTTGAATTCAACAAAGATCGAATGATCACATCTTGCAATACATGTAATAGGTATCTTCAACTGCAGGTAAAACTAGTGGATTGTTTGCATGACAGGTTATTGCAGGGAAGACAACACTATACATGTCAGTTAAAATTTGACTATAAAAATGTCAACTCTAAGAAAAAGGAAGTTATGGGTGGCAGGGATTATAAAGCTTTTTTTTTCACTTGTCATAACTGTGTTTTCACTTATCCCAGAATTCCAAATTCCAAATTCTTGTATAGCTTCAATGAGATGTATTTCTTACTCAGATATCATAACACCATTATTTCCATCAGCAAGAATGGCAAGGAATTTACTGGAAGTCAGGCTATCCTAACTTCCTCTCTCAAACATCAATCGACAGAACAAATTCTTGTTGATCTACCTATCTGTCTGTCTGTCTGTCTCTTTCTGTCTGTCTGTCTCTCTTTCTCTCTCTATACACACACACACACACACACACACACACATATGTATATATATATATATAGTGGTCCCCCTCTTGAACGGCCCCCCTCACCAGCAGCCACCTGCTTCTTACGGCCAGAATCTGTCGGCACCGATGAGTTTGTGCTCAAAAGTACCTCTCACGAAAGGCCACCCCGCTAACGTGACCGGCGGCCAGCATATTAGTGCAAAAATATAAAGTTTACCCCTCACAAGCGGCCGCATTTTATTTTGTAATATGTATCCAGAACCAGTATTTTATTCATAACGCGTGTTAAGTAATCCGATTTCTGTTTCCCGATGTCAGGTTTTCATTACTGAAAGAAGTATTGACTAAAGTACATGTACCACTAAGGATAATATTATATCATTTACGCCTCACGAGAAGCTACATTTATTCCGTAAAGCCGAGAAAGACTCGAATTTTAATCCATACAAAAAAGTAAGTACACGTAAATCGAGTAGCCTTACTGCTGTGTTATCATGAGATGTCTGGTTTAGTCGCTCTGATAATTGTTAAGATTACAATTATTGAACAGTAGTAACAGCTGGGAAGTGGCGGTATTGACGTACAATACACAAGTCAATGGGAAAATGGTTTGATAGCCTTTATGGCTTCCCATAGTAAGATGTTTAGCTTGTTCACTTTCATAATTAGTGGTTATTACTACTGACAATAATTGTCAAGATTACAAATCCTAACAGCCGCGAGGTGCTATTGTTCAGGTCAAATCTGCGTACATATCGAAGCCATTTTGGCTTCTCTCACTTAGTGTAAAGAAATGTAAAACAATAGGGTACCAGACTGCGACTAATGAATCACGTGACAAGATCGCTGCCTTTAAAAACACATGGCATTTTGTTTAAATGCAGAAAAGTTGTTTTATCAGTCTTGTAGTTGGCAACATTGATGATTACAACCGGATGTAATTGTCAAGATCATAACAGGGTCAGCATAGGCTAAAAATAGAATTTGAGCAGACACATAGAGAAAGTAACCTTTAACAAAACAGGGTACCAGACAAAGCCCGAAAAATCATGTGATAACACATATTATCGCTTCCTTTACGTAGAATGCATTTCGTCTGCGCTACAAAAGTTTCGTCTGCATAATTAAATCGCATACAGTTAGCAACATCCGAATAAATCATTACCAAACATTAACATGTCATCACGTAAACGGAGACGATTATTTTAGAAAAAAAGTGGGTTATTCTTCTCGACGACATCGGGTGAGGTGGGGAGGGGGAGACTTGTCGAACAATTTTAGGTTAGAAAAGACTCGAATAAAACAATTTTATGTTGAAAGACTTAAATAAACAACATTGTAACCAATAAGCATTCAGCAGCAGTGGGAAATGGAGCAAATGGAAAGAGAATTATGTATGTACCATGATTTAAATGACGTTTTTGAATGGTTTTGCAATGTGCATGACAACAACACCCGCTTGCATATCACGTTTAC
>JAECUM010043092.1:0-46786 GCA_016617855.1 Megalonaias nervosa
ATACAAGTTGTCTGAGACTTTCATAATCTTAATCAACTTTCTTGGCTTAGCATCATCTATCAAATAACTTCTCTTTTTCTCTTGCAAATTCGACATGAGTTTGTCCAGCTTCTTTTTTATAGTTCCTGAAGTTTTGCCGATAAGCTTAAGGGACTAACTGATAACCCTTTAAGATGCATTCCTTAACCAGATCATAGTCAGCACTTTGCTGTAGTGACAGTGAATTGTAAATATCACTAGCTTTACCAGTAAATACACAATGTAATATTAGAGTCCAGTATTCCCTTGGCCATTTCAAATTTTCAGAATTTTTTTCAGACTGAGGAAAATATTTGTCTACTTCTTTTCTAAAAGGGGGCCCTAACCTAATATTCTTAGTAACATCAAAACTTGATTTTGTATGTGAAGTAGGAATGTGCTTTTCACTTGCCAGCTCTAATTCTCTTAATTTAAGTTGATATTCCCTTTCTTCCTTCTCTCTTTGTATTTGCATCTCTCTCTCTCTCTCTCTCTCTCTCTCTCTCTCTCTCTCTCTCTCTCTCTCTCTCTCTCTCTCTCTCTCTCTCTCTCTCTCTCTCTCCGATTGTAACTATGTTTCTCTCTCTCCTCGTTCTCCAATTGCAACTGCATTTGTTCTTTCCGTAACTGCATTTGTTCTTCCTGTAACTGTATTTGTCTCTCTCTCTCCTCTTTCTCCGCTTGTAACTCCATTTCTTTCTGTCCTCTTTCTCCAATAGCATTTTTTTTTCTTCCTTCTGTGCGTGTCTCTCTCTCCTCTTTCTCAAATTGCAACTGCATTTGTTTTTCCTCTTTCTGAAGTTCAAGCTTTCTTAACTCTAATTCCATCTTACATTTTAATTTTAATTCCTTTACTTTTATGTCAGAGTCTGATACAGACTTACTGATCGAAACCAAAACACTTTTTTCAAAAACACTCTTTTCCACCAAATACTGGACCAAAATGTTTTTTATTTCTTGCGTCGTTAAAGAAGCTTTTGCCTCAGAAAGATCATATATTCTGGCAAGTTGAAGCAATTCATCTTTTTGCAAAAGGTCTAACTTTTCCTTGGTAGGATTTGAAAGAAATATCTCCACTTTTGATAACATTGTAAAAATAAGCCTGTTGATTTCACTAAAGATTTCTAAAATAAAAAATAATGCCTGGGATTTAAATAATTCTGAATCTAGGGGAATTTAAATTTCAAAGACCAAAGTGTTCTAAATTTATTAGCCAAAATTCATATATCCCAAGGACGAGCACCCAATTTTCTTGTTACGTGTTCATGCTCTTACAAAACGTAACAGAAAAGAGTGAAGACAACAAGCTTTGTAAAATTTAACAAATAATTTATTTCCTTAGCAAATCAAGGTAAAAATGAGAAAAAGAACTTACGGTTTTACGAATCAAATCCAAAATTAATCCAAGAATTTAAAAAAATAGAAGTCCTATTATTAAATAGTCCTAAATGAATCTGAGTTCGAGTCCCGATGAATTCAAAATGGAGGGCGATGACATCTGTCGTAACCTTCAAAGTATAGATGTATCAACAGTTCTTTGTCGAATCACAGAAAATATTATTCCAGTTTTGAATTTCGAATAAATTTCTATGAATGTCTTTATCCAAGAATTTCGTAAGAGCACTTGTATTTCCAGGGAAAGAATCACTTGTATTCCATAAAATAGAATTTCAACTCAAACTGGTCACAACAAAACACCATTAAGTGTCAACTATTTGGAGCCCCGAATGAACAGATCTCTATAGAGACAACAGTTATACACAAGTTTAAGACGAAAACAGATGCCCGTATGAGGGTCACGTGGTCATTCTTCCAGAACAACATAGAAGCTTTTTACATGCCTAACATCACATACTCCCAGTATTGCCTTAACTGAAATCAATGGTTCTTACTCTGGGGATGAATAAAATTTTTTTTTAAAAAGTTGTTTACCAGAACCCTTACTGGTTATTAATCAAAGTCAGCAACTAGATAATGTGTTTCTACTACTAGCTGTTTATCAGTAAAATAAAAAGTATCAGGTCAAACAGAACTGAACTGAATTTCTAAAAAAGATGTCAATCCAGTTGACAAAGTTATCATTACAATAACATTTATGGAATAAAAAAAATTAAAACTAACAAACAAATAATTAAATAACATATATATAGGTTAGAGAATTTTTAATTCGTACTCTACGGAGATTCGAACCCAGGTCCGCGGGTAAACGGCACCCATCGCCTTTCCTGCACACACCAGCCCATATTCCTTCACGACTAAGCACGCATCACCAAAAACAAGATGCGACTGAATCGGTGTTATATGCACTCGTGCATAGCAGACACTCGAATGACGACCCAATAATTAATTCTCATCTACCTACACAGTCATTTCTGATTCCTATGAAGGAAATCAAGGTAAATAGGATTAATTATATAGAATTATAAATATGAATCACTGTATATAAAATGCAAAAGAAAAATTATTGCACATTTACCAAAGCTCACTGACGTGTTTCAATTTAAAAAATATAAAAAATATCAAACATTAATGTGCTTCTAGCGATAATGATTACCGTTAATCATTCCTTGTATATACCGAATGTCAATCAGATTGTAAAAGGAAATAAGTAAGTATTACCTGGTGGTAAAGTTGATACAAACAGTAAATAGTTTTCAATATTTGCTATTACATTAACTTGAACTATTTTATTTCCTTTTTTAATACTCTAAGAAGGAAACAATTAAACCTCCTACAGCAGAACAACTCGATAACTGCCTGCGTTCATTGCTTAACAAACATGCCCCAGCAACCAAGTGCAGAGTATCAATTCAAACGTGTTCTCCGTGGTATAGCAGTGTTAGGGATCAGCTTCGCACTGCTAAAAGAGCCCGCCGTAAAGCTGAGAGGCTTTGGCTTTCCACCAGACTCACTATTCATAAGCAAATCTATGAAGCTGCTAAGAAGAATGTCACAAACATAGTCCATGCAGCGAAATCAGCCCACTACAGTACTAAGATCACGGAAAGTTCCAGCTGCAAAGAGCTATTCGAGATTACTAACAAGCTAATGTCAAGGAACAAATGTACACCACTTCCAACTACCTTCTCTCTAGTCGACCTTCCGGATCTGTTTGCAGATTTATTCCGTGACAAAGTACAAACCATCAGAGATAAGCTTGACAACACAATTTCAATTGACTCGTCGTCACCATACAGTTGCGATACAGAATTTCAGCTGCAACCGTTAGCAGCATTTGAACCTGTCTCTATATATTTAGTACGTACAGTCGTGATGAAGAGTGCACCAAAGTCATGTGAACTTGATCCGATTCCGACATCACTGCTGCTTGAGTGCTTAGATTCAATATTGCCTTCACTAACTGATGTCATTAATACCTCTCTCTCATCCGGGGAATTCCCATCATTTTTCAAAACTACCATTGTAAAACCTCTGCTGAAGAAACCAACAATCGACCATAACGATTTAAAGAACTACCGCCCAGTTTCTAATTTCCCATTCATGTCAGAAATCTTAGATGAAGTTGTTCTATCCCAACTTGTATCTCATCTGAATTTAAACAGTCTTTTTAGCAATGTACAGTCTGCATATCGCCCTTGCCACAGTACTGAAACTACTCTTCTGAAAGTAGTTAATGACCTTCTCTCTGCTTTGGATAGCGGAAAGATTACAGTCCTCACTCTCCTTGACTTGTCTGCAGCATTTGACACAATAGACCATGATATATTACTTCACCGTCTCTAGTATGTATTTGGCATTCACGATACAGCCTTACTATGGTTAAAGTCCTAATTGGTCAACAGGACACAAATTGTGTCTGCAAATGGAAAACACTACAGCCCAGTTGATCTATGTTGTGGTGTTCCACAGGGGTCTGTTCATGGACCTGTTCTCTTTATTCTACACACTCAGCCACTCTCAAGAGTCATAGATTATCATCCAGTGTCTCACCAATTGTATGCTGATGACACCCAAATATACAAATCTAGCCACCCAACTGAAGTTGAAGCTACCATCGAATGTTTAGAGAGGTGCATTTCCGATGTGAAATCATGGATGACATGTAACAAGCTACAGATGAATGATGATAAAACTGAAGCCATTCTGATTACAACACAAAGATTTTCAGATTCACATCTTTTACCTCATCAGCTCCATTCACAAGTATCTTTCAGCTGATGCCACTAAAACACTTGTGTGTTCCTTAGTACTTTCAAGACAGGACTATTGTAACTCAATTCTGTCTGGTTCGTCTCAATATCTACTCCAGAAACTTCAAAAAGTTCAAAACACAGCTTCTCGGATCATCCTTAGAGTACCACGATCAGAGCACGCCTCCCCCCTCTGCTCTGTACCCTACGCTGGCTATTCATTCGATCCATAATTAAGCACAAAATTTGTTCTCTGTGCTACGTTTCACTGACGGCTCCAGTCCAACATACCTATCCGACCTCACCCATGTGTACACACCAGCAAGATACTTACGCTCCTCTTCTGACACTCGTATTCTCATTATTCCCACTTTGAAAATGAAATCATATGGACAACGTTCTTTTGCATACCAGGGCCCAGCAACGTGGAACGAATTGCCCGCTGAATTTAGACACAAAGACACAGTAATCTCATTCAAGAGCGCTCATAAAACTCACCTATTTCAACTGCAAGAACAGACTTAAAGACCTAATATTGATGTTTCCTTACCTTAAATATTTACAGCATGTTTTCTGTTTTCTAATTTCGTGGTGTTTGTCTTTATTTTTGTAATCATATCATTATATATGTTTTTTAAGTGTTGTCAAATGTTGTAAAGCGCTTAGAGCTTCTAAAGATTAGGCGCTATACAAAGTCCTCATTAATAATAATAATAGTAATAATAATAATAATAATAATAATAATAATAATGATATTATTATTATTATTATTATTATTATTATTATTATTATTATTATTATTATTATCTGTAAAATGACGAATTGGAAATTTATTACAGATTCTTCTATTTCTGATTACAAACGTTCGGAATTATCAAATCCGACTGAATTTTCTCTAAACTGTAATAGATCAGTATACAGAAATGTGTGTGTGTGTGTGTGTGTGTGTGTGTGTGTGTGATTTGGATTTTTAACGTAGCTTTAACAATTTTTCAGTCATTCGCTACAATGTCTGCAGTGTGGCAGTTTATAGTGATGTCTAGCACTAGGGCATCATGCCGCAGACACGTAACATGATGTCCCACCCAGTCACATTATCCTGACACCAGGCCGACCATTCCTAATACTAACCTCTTAAGGCTGAGCGCCAAGCGAGGCAGCTGTTAGTACCATTTTTGTAAGTCTTTGGTATGACTCGGCCGGGGATCTAACCCACGACAGAAATTTAGATAACGATATAATGTTATGCTTAAACAGAGTTCTTTTTAAAGAAGAAAAGATATTTGTAGAAGAGTTAAACTACTTGTCTGCATCTATTTCAAAATAATTGCCATTTTTATGCTCTATAGTTTTGCATTATTTTATTATAATTTTCATATAAGCTTAATTTCAGTACCGTCTGAACATTTAAAACAAAGAATTACTTTCTTCTAACTTTCCATTAGTTGAATTGTTAATTTTTTTTATATTTTATAACGTAACATTACTTTTTTAAGCCCTACATTTATGCCATTCAAGATCGCATATGAACAAAAATTAGATTTTTTTTATTAATATATTGGTAGCAAAATGTAGTGATACAGAAAGAGTAAGCTACATGTAAATTGTTCTTTCTCATTTATTAAATGAAATAAGATGCTCCAGTAACAACGGAAAGTAATTCATTGATCGAGAACCTGTGAACTCGTTTGCTCTACCCTCTCGCAGACTAGACGTCGTTTTGATATTTTAAAACTGTTCTAATTATGGCCTTTTTAAAGTCCTACTAACATTTTCTACATTGCATTCCAGGTTCTGTTCTACGTAGATCGTCTTCTAGACTTGCTCACTTTCTTCTTTTCCTTAGTTTTTTCTACACTTTGACGTACACAAACTTGTTTGCTTCGGTAACTTCCATCTATTTAATTGCTAACAAATTAGCGACTTAAAGTAAACATTAAGAACTGTTCGTATGCTGTCGGTTAAATTGCAAGAAAGTAAAAATTGTAAATAAGCTCGAGCTAACTTTAAAGCTTGTTACCTACATCTCTTCCTGATTATTATCATCTTGAATGAATCTTTAAATTCTCTCCGATAACTTGGTTCTCTTCGATGATGGTTCACCAACTTGCAAACTATAACAACTTGTAAAAGAGCGTGATACAGTCTTTCCCTTGCTCACACACCCTCTTTGTTTCGTATCTTTTAATGCATGCTAATAACTATATGTTAGAGAGAACTTACTGTAAATTGTGATACTGGCTGCAAGTGGAAAGGTGCCTCAGCTACGAAACATCTGAAACGTTTTCTTAGGAATAATTTCAAGAACTTGATAGCGTCGATTACAGATCGCGAACTTTCTCTTGTTTCTTTCTGGGTTTGTCCGCTTTTTAAAATTAATATGTGTAAATGATATTAAAATTACAGTCAATGAAAAAAGAGTTGATCCAAGATAATAAAACATTACAACATCGTATTCCAACTGATGCAATGTAATCTTTCAACAGTGTAAATTTATTAATTATCAAATGAAGGAAATTTGCCGGTCAGAGATATTAATTATTATTTCATCTGACAACGACTTCAAAAATTTTACTGATCTAATTTTGTATGTTTTCTTAACTTGTTTTTGGTCTATAATTTATCTCAGTACTTTTCTGTCAAATATTTACCGTGTATCATTTATATGTTCAAGTATGCAGTGAGAATTATTAATTCATGTTAATTTTTTCAAAACAAATAATTTACAAGGAAATATATGGAAAAACATTATGCACAAAAACAGATAAGCTTAAAAAGAGTGTTATCTCCTAGATTTTCTGAGTCATATGGTGGAAGTGAAAGTTTTTGGTAGAAAAATAGTGGGAAACAAAATTAGTCATATAAACATGCACGAATGCATCGAGAAGCTCTTGCCCTAATTGAAGCAGCAGCAAAGGCTACTAGTAACTGTTTCAGATGAAATAGAAATGGAACAATCTGATCAGCATTTAGATGCGGATACTTTATCTAAACCTTAATCAAAATTATGTACCCCAGAAGAACAATAGGAATTTGTCTAATCCGCTGACTGTTTGCAGTTCTTATCAAATGTATAGAAACAACAGCAAAAAGGATATTTAAAAAACAGAGCAATGATCATGCGAGCATTAAACAAAGTGAGCAAACTCCAAGTTCGTAAACAGTGGTTCTTCATTTTTCAGAGCAAATCATTAAAGATCCAATGTTCATTGTCATAATTATAAAAGCTTTTATTTTGCTTGTGTCAACTTATGTTACTTTACGCTCAGATGTCAAGGCTGTCGCCATTTTCAAACTTTCTACTGTTACGTATATGTAATTTAATGACGTGTGTTGTTTTAATTCTTTTTTATTTTAATTTTGTTTCATTACATTTTATTGTAATGATAGTTTTCATTGGATTTGAATCTCTTTTTGGAAAATTCACTTGACCTGATTAGAATGTAACGGTTGCTTAAGCACTATTTTTAGCTCACCTTGGTTCATAGATTTTGTAAACATCGAGTGAAAACGATTGGCTATTACCAAGGTCATATTCGGCCCTCGTGTTAGCTAAATTGTAAACAGCCTTTCTTTTTTTACATTTCCAGCGTGAGAATCTGATTTCTAGATGGGGCTATTCGGGCCTACGTGGCAAATGGCATTTTTTATTGCGCTGTTCAAATTAGTGAATCACGTAGCCGTCACGTGTGCCACCATGTGATCTAAAATCGTGTGTTAAGACAGACGGTTTTTAGTAGACCCAGTCAGTCGTATTCCTACATCTCAGAGCTCAAGGTGTTTTGATTGTTGATGCTAGATTGTTTTGAAGTTCATCTATTTTTTGGGATTTAATAATTTATTCTCTAGAAAACTACACAAGTGCTCTTTTTTTATAAAAGTTCTGGGAGAAAGATATTCAGTGGAAATTTATTCTAGAATTCTAAACGGGAACATTATAAATTGTGATTCAACGAGGATTTGTTGCCATCAGTACAACGACCTCAACTGACGTCATCGCCTTCCATATTGGATTTTCATCCAGATTCAAACCTGGATTCAATTAGAACTGTTTAGTGCTATGACTTATATTTTTCAATTCTAGGATTAAATTTTGGATTCTATTCACAAACCGTAAGTCTTATTTCCTATTTTTACATTGCTTTCTAGGAAAATAAATTCTTATACTATTTTCATCAAATTCTACGGAGTATACTGTAAACTGGAAAATATATTCTTGAAATCTTGTTGCCCTACTTTCCACTGAATCATATCCTTACTGGCCTCAAATGAAAATTTCAATAACCTCTTTGCACAGTATCATTTATGGTGATTACGGAATGCGTAACAAATGTTTTACTCTCTACTTGATTGCCTAAAGTACAAATAACATAAAACCGTAAACATTAATTTAATATTCTTTCTTTTTTTAATCCGTTGCACCTTAAATAAACAAATTAAGCTGATCCTATTAATTTTTCTGATGCTCTTTTTGATTTTTGATGCCAAGGACTGTATACTATTCACCTTCTTCATATCGTTTCTGTCTACCTATCAAATCATCAGTTATGTCCCTCCACGTTTCTAGTAGGTTCTAGGACCATTAATAACAGATAAATTGTTACATTTGTGATATTTTCAACCCTGCTGTGGCGATATACAAAAATTGTTGAAGAATATCTTATACTATTTTAGGTCTATATTAGTTGTTGTTGGATTAACATATTGATCATCAGGTCTATATTAATGCTTGTTGGATTAAAATCATCAGGTCTATATTATTGCTGGTTGGATTAAAATCATTAGGTCTTCATAATTGCTTTTTGGATTAAAATCATCAGGTCTATATTATTGTTTGTTGGATTAAAGTCATCAGGTCTATATTATAGCTTGTTGGGTTAAAATATTGATCATCAGGTCGCATTTGAATAGTTTTTCTGTGGAATGTGTCTTTTATGCCATTCTAGAATTGTTAACAAAACATTTAATGGGAAACACACGTTTGAATAGGGGTTTTCTCCGCTTTGCGTGAAACAGATTGTTGTATACTTTATACTGTATGGTTTTCCTCCATAATGCATCATTTGACGTTTCTTTAAAGCACCATTTCCAGCAAACCTTTAATTGCAAACATTTAAATATTTTTTTCCTCTGGAATATACCCTTGTATGTACCGTTATTTTAACCGTTTGAACTCATATATTTATCCATATATGTACCTTTATATGGGACCGCTCCGGTGGCCTAGTGATCAGAGCATCCGCCTCGGATACGGGAGGTCGCGGTTTCGAAACCAGTCGAGTCATACCAAAGACTTAAAAAAAATATTACTAGCAGCTTCCTCGCTAGGCGCTCAGCATTAAGAGTTTAGTGTTAGGACTGGTCGGCCTGGTATCAGGATAATGTGATTGGGTGGGACATCATGCAGCATGTCTGATATGACTGAAAAATTGTTAAAGTTACGTTAAAAATCCATATTACACACACACACACACACACACACACACACACACACACACACACGCACCTTAATATGGATTCTTATAAATTATCCTTATATTTGCCTTTATATGAATTTGTATATGTATCCTTATATATGCCTTTATATGGATTTTTATCTGTATCCTTATATGTACCTTTATATGAATTTTTATATGTATCTATATATGTAGCTTTTTGTATGAACACTTGTATATGCATATGTGTACCCTTATATCAACTTTTATATGTAACTTTTATGTATCTTTATTTGAACTCATACATGTACCCTTATATGAACCTTTATATGAACTCTCATATGTATCCATATATGTATATTAATTTTATAACTGTCATTTTATTATAAACTTCAGATTTGAATGGAGTTTCCTTGTTGCTTGAGAAACTGACATTTTCAAACTTAAAACATGTTCGATTCTCTGTCTTATACTGGACTATTAATATCACCTTTATACTACATAATAGATACTTAGTTCGAGTGTTAATACCATTTAAACAAGATTGCTTGTCTTTTGTAAGTAAATTTAATTTATTAGGTTTTCTTGTGAGTAGGTCAATAAGACAAACACCAATCGTTTTAGTTTTGCTTCCCGTCCTTATGCTATGGTTCTAAGCCGGTTTAAGGTGGTTGAGTGAGCTAAGATTGGAGCCAGCTTTTCTAAAGAAAACCTTGTTGAGATCACATTTTGGTTAGCCAGGTTTTCTTTTCTTTAAGGACGAAAAACGTAGATGATCATATTGTGGCCTGCCAGCCTTTTACAATAAATAAAAGCGCTGATGGTCACATATCATTTGATCAGTTATGAGGTCAGCCAGTGCTGATTGCTCAGTTGATATGGGACGAACCTATGTTATTTGCTTATTTAGATTAATAGTCATTCATCGTTCTCTTCTTCTTTTTCTTCTTCTTACTACTACTAATACTACTCTATTATTATTATTATTATTATTATTATTATTATTATTATTATTATTATTATTATTATTATTAATGGTTATTGTTTATTGCTAGTTTGATGTTGGTAGGAGAACAACAGAGGTATAGATGGTACAGCTACTCACGTCGGGAAATTAAAGACAATTCTTTGTGATCATATTATTCAATACTGATAAGCTCGAAATTACAACATTTTCCAAAAGGTAAGGTTGCATGTACTCTCTAATACCTCTGGCATTTGGCACACAACATCGTGTTGTTCCTACTGGAATTAGCCAACCTCAGATATCCATGCCTTTTCCAAATCCATTTTTCTTGTATCATTTGTCCTTACCGATTCGAAACCCAATTGATGAATGGTGTTTTAATCTTGCGGCTAAATGTAATACCTCAGAAAAGTATGCAGCTTAGGATAATTTGTATAATGATTAAAAGTTATATTTAATTGTTATGGTAAACATTCAGAACAAAGTTAGTTTTACTTATATAGAAATGCATTGAATTCTTTTCTCAGAAATGATATTAAATCTTCGCATCGTTACAAGTGAGAATACTGCAACTGATCCGACGTCTCATGATAGTCCCATAGGTATGTTGGAACGCTTGATTGATTCAAATCAAAACTTCAGGAAAGAAACGATTGTCATCACGAGGATAAAAAGGGGTTAGTTCTAATATGCGTTTATATTCCAAAGAAATGTTTGTTGTACAAACTAATGCAGAGAGGAAAACCTTTGCTCATATTTCATATGTGCCCAATATTTAGAGGGCATCATGTTGCTGAGCTTTGTCCTCAGTTATGATACATATGTCTGCACCAAGCGCCTGACTGACAGCACGACGATATCACATTAGTTAATCCAAACCCCGAGGACTGGTTATGCATTTATTCCTCCCGAATTCCACACTCGATATCATCAGATTTCACGCCATGAGCAACACAAATGTTAGAGTTTAGCAAAACCAGTCTTCGATGGAGCAAGACTACGGTGGAATTGAGAGTTACGTCCCCTTTGGGAGAGCGATGATCAATTAAGACATTTGAAATATCAATATCAGATCTAATGGCAGAAAAGATTATTCATCATTTTCTGGAAAACGATTTTATAGGTGTGTCCCAAGCGTGCTTTTTATCAGCGTGATTTCCCCATGTATGATATTAATAGCTTTATCTTGGGGTCGAGTTTAACGATACAAATTGCATGCTGTAATTATCGAACTAGACTCGCACAATTCACATCTTGATGGCAACTAGACTGGAGTGAAGAAATGGCTGCCTGATCAGTTTCGATCACCGAAAGATTTTACTAAATGTTCATATTTACCATGATAAGGATAAAATTAAAGGGCTCTTAGTGATATCTGACAGCATATCTTATAAGCATGCAGCGTCGATACCTTGATAACATTTTAACCAGTCTCTTCTTAAACATATTAAATATCAAGGCATTTTGAAAAATTATGCTTTAATAAATTCAGGTCACTGATTAATAGGTCGTAATAGGCTCTACTAGACCAGTTGATATGTGTATCAATATTTGAGAATGCTTTCTATGCATGGTATTTTTATGCAAAATTGCTATAATGCTAAGTTCATATAAAGATTTAGTTTCGTACTAAAACTTTTCAATAATCATCAGACATATTTTCTTTCAAATAACCCAGGCAAGTATTTTGCAGTAAATCTTGTTTTAGGGAACACTAAAGGGACTGCCTTATTATGTCCATTATAAACAAGTATCCGTTAATTCTAGCTGTACATATTTCTAAATGAGCAGCCGTCAGCCTTAAACCAGGTATCCGTAGGTTTTACCCTTGTATCTATCTTAACCAGATGCTTCACGTATTTAATACAAAATACTGTAACTTTTGTTGTACTTTCATGGTCAAAATATACACGATAGTCGACAAAGCAGGACTTTACACACCATAAGCAACAAAAAGATGTAAAATTTATTTTTCCCATTTTAATTAGGAAGATGATGCTATACCGTACATGACGTTCTTTATTTTGACAACAGAAACATTAATCAGGAAATTTTAAACCACCAAATTTTTGCTTGCAATGATCTCTGCATTTATGGCGTGGATAAATTCTGTTTTTCCATCGCATCTTTCAAACGCTCCCGTTCGTCATTGGCCTTTGACAGTTCTGGATTGATTTATATCAATAATATGATCAGTGGGAGAAAATCCGGCACCTGGGGCTATCCGGCACTGTTTATTTTTGTTGATTCATGGGGAAAATGTTGTCCTGGCTCTGATGAAAAGCAATAACTGCGTAGTGTTAGGCAGAACTGGTGGTCTGACCAATCTAGTGTTTCTGACGTGTCAAGTCAGATTCTGGATTCTGACGGCTGTGTTTGGAAGGTAGGAAGCTGAAATCATCTGAATAAAAGACTCTGCTACCACATTTAAAATGTTGCTTTATCAAATAGATTGACGTATCTGTGTATAGATACATCAGAAAGTATGACGTCGAAGTACGATACATACAAAGGTATGAACGTATCTATGTGTAGATACATCTAAACAGTATGAGGTATCTATGTATAGATACATCAAAAGTATGACGTATATATGTACAAATATGTAGCCCTTGCTGGACATGGAATAGCAAAGACCATATTAATAACTCATTCTTGCTGTTCAGATAAATAAAGAAGACTGAGACCCGTGTATCATTTGGTCTAATGTCTTGTATTCCATTTATCTGAGAAATAGCACATCCATTATTCTCTGTCAAGAAGCGCATTCTCCGTTTCGAATAGGGTAAGCTAAACAAAGAAAATGTATATACAAATAATTAAAAATACGAATCATAGTGATAATTTTTAAAATACTGTTGGCAAATATCTATAAATAAAAATAATTCAGATAGTGTGGAATTGCGATCTATATTATCTAGACATTGATTTCTAGGTTGTCGCTAAAAAGTTATGGAAAAACACAAACCACTTTTTCTGGATGAAAAATCCTTTTGTACCCTGTAGTATCCTATCGTATCCTTTTTTAGTCTATTGTGTCCTTTTGTACCCTATTGTATCCTTTTGTATCCTATTGTATCCTATCCTGAGATTTTATTGAATTATTGGATACTTTTTTAATGGTTTTGCTAACCAATGCTACATTTCTCCTCGGGTTTAAATTGGTGGATATACGGCTGATGCCGAACAATTGTAGTATTGCAGTATGCATAAGCAGTTCTTCATTCTAAATTTTACCTCGTCCATGAAAGTATTCAACAATGATAAGTGAATAAGCATTTAAAAAGCGGCGAATTTCATATTCGACTTTGAGCTAATTTGATCAATATAAGGCGGATTGTCTAAATTTTTACATATTTTCGTCTTTACATTGTCAAAACCGCGTGACATCAAGACAAATGCTCTGTTAATATCTGTTACCACAAGTTTAAAATTAGGATATTCCACAATTTAAAAAAAATTAAAAAACAAAAATTAAGTTCGCTCTTTTGTAACCAATTAAAGAGTTTAGGTTCATTATATGCGATGAAAGAAAAACAATTCATCACTTTTGTTGCTAAATTGTAGTTATGAAATTTACGTGAACTCACTTTTTATACGTCTGTTCATCGATATTTTAAATGAATGTATTTCTTTGAATAGATTTCAGATAAAAGAGTATAAGAGCAACTATATATATATATATATATAGAGGTTGTTGAACACCAAGGAATGTTGTTGTTGATCATGGCACTCAGTGTTGAAATAAGGCATTAGAAAAATACCGACAACGTTTCTGAAATAGTCGTCCACAGGATTCAAAGATTATTTTCAGTCACCAGTCTTTTAATCTTCAAGGCTAGGGGCATTCAACATCGCAGAACAATAATTAAGTACTGCTACCTGGCTACATGCACTGCATTCAGTCTGTGCATTATCTTTAACAACTTACACTTATTTTGCCCTTGTTCCCTTCTGGTTGGGATATCCTATTTAAACTGAATAACACAGTTTGTCCCATTAGATTTCTTAATCTTTTCCTATTGAGAAAGAAAGCTACCCATGTATCTAATAATCTCTCTCTCTCTCTCTCTCTCTCTCTCTCTCTCTCTCTCTCTCTCATATATATATATATATATATATATATATATATATATATATATATATATATATATATATATATATATATATATATATATATATATATATCTGTATTTATAAGCTTGGAACAATGTTTCACTTAACACGTGAATCGCTTAGCGTGTGAATCACTTAGCATGTGAATCGCTTACATTTTGAGAGAAAGAAAGTGACACTCTTTTTTCAAGAACGTAACATTCCGCTACTCATAACTGCAACAAATCAACAAGCACAATTATGTGTAAATATTTATTGAATTAGACGAGACATAAATGTATTTATGCCAATATTAGACACAAGATATGAATTAAAATCAGATACAGGTAAATAAAATTATCCACTGATTTATTTATCTAAGCTAAGTAATGACAGGCGTGTTCACAATGAAATATATTCAAATTTACACAGCACACTGAAATGTTGTCTAAATACTGGCACATAGTAACAGGTTGATCAATCATTGTCAAGAAAGAATATCGGAAAGTATTTTTGAAAGTAATTTCATTAAAATTAACTTATTTGCTTAAAAATAGTTTAAAATGTGCCTAACATGTTAATAATCAGTTATTACAAAGTAAAAATGCAGAAAATAAAAGGGGAGAAAATATGCGGATAACTATCGCATATTTACACGTATTGAAATACTCATGTAACATTATGTTGCTGTCATGGCGTTCAATCCAGATGTTCAGTCCGTATTTCGTATCGTATACCGCATTCTCGATCTATTTATGCATTTTCAAGAATGGTATTCTTACATGTACCGAACAGAACGTTATGTATATCTCAGTTTGTTTTGAATTTCAGTGAATAGTTAAAATGCGTGGAAAGCAGAAAAGAAGGGGTATGTAATAGAAAACAAAACCAGATAGGGGTATGTAATAGAAAACAAAACCAAACAGGGGTATGTAATAGAAAACAAAACCAGATAGGGGTATGTAATAGAAAACAAAACCAGATAGGGGTATGTAATAGAAAACAAAACCAGATAGGGGTATGTAATAGAAAACAAAACCAGATAGGGGTATGTAATAGAAAACAAAACCAGATTCGTGTTTTGTTGAGCCAAGGGAAGAACTCATTTGATTTGGCATACGAATACATCTTGATGTGTCCCTAAGCAATACTACACTCGTTCTTCCATTAACACGGTAAAAACAAATACCTAGTTTTGTGTATTTATTAAATACATATTAATCTCATGGAGTCGATCTGGCGTTCGATATGGATCTGTATTGCACACCCAGACTGTAACGATATAGGTGTATTCACAAGCGTCGATTCTTTTATGTATTAAATCGGAATTGTATAGATTCCATTTTTCTCTGAATTGCGTTCACGCTGTATAGCAATTAATCATGGTAAGCGACAAGACAGCATATTTACAAAACCGTATTCCCATTTTGTTTCGAGTCGGATGAAAACAGCCAGTTTGATATGGAGTATGAATACGTCGCTGCCTCGGCATATACCTATATGCCATATAAAACTCAAATCCTTCTTTCGACTCGGAACAAAACAAGTATGCTAGTTTGTGTAAAGTTCGCATCAGGCCTCTTTTTGATATTAATTTTAAGATTTCATGCTTTAGTTATATAAGTATAAATTAAAAATTCTTATCAATACATGTCACAAAATCGACAATGGTCAATCTGAAAAGAGAAAGGGTTTGTAAACCAAGGCAATCCATACGGCACTGATATTAAAAAATCTATATCGAAAGGAAAATATTTGTACAAACATCTATCAAAGATCAAATTCATCTTATTCAGACGGGACAAAGGGCTGGAATATTGATTTCAGAATGTGTATGAATCGCTTTCAGTTAATGTTTTTACGAGCGCTTAAAGAACTTCTGTAACAATTAATTATGTTTATACTTACTTATCACAATTGGTCAATAATTTTGCAGTGCCTCGAATCTTGTATATCTATCTGAGTGGAGGAAAACACATTTAAATTTGTTTTCAGTATGAGAATTTTTAATGAAACAAATATAGTCTGTTGTATTTGTCTTTTGTTGTTATTATTTTATTTACTATAACTCACACGTATAATTTTAATTAGATTGCTTTGAGAGAAAGATCTGTAACGATTATTCACGATTTCATTCATGCATGCGTTTATTCAGTTATCAAATAATTTAATGTATTCGTATGTTTATTCATTTATTCGTTTTTATCCACCCGTCCATCAATCCATCCATCAAAATTGAAACCAACTTAAAGCAATGCATGAATATGAGAACAGACCTACTTTAAAACACATAAGTAAAAGATGTTATGCAAGCACGTGTCATATATTACAAAATGGGCTGAAGATATCCATTTGCAGAAACATTTGGCGACAGTAAAATCTTTTTGCGGAATAATTTATTTTTCATATGAATGAAGTTCGTTAAAGGAATTTCAGTCATGTAAGCATATGAACTGCAACTCAAAAATAAATTGATAAAAAGCTGTATTATGTATATTTGTTTGGAAGAATGATGTACGAATCATTCAACTGCAGATTATGCAAGCGTGATTATTGATTCTCTATGCAAATGCAGTCGGATCAGGTCGTGACTGTTACACAGTGACTTCTACTAGTGTAGTAGCGAAGTGTTACCATTGATAACATAAAACAATCTCAAATACAATAAACCATACAAATCTATTAATCACTTTTAATATGGAACCAGGCACACAGCAGCCATCCAAGAAATGGAAATAATTTAAAATATCATTGGCAAATAGAGAACATTGCACAATCCCAATAAACGGAATAAAAACATATATGAGGAAAATGAGATATGATAAAGTCATGAATAAATAAACAGAACTACACTGACATTATTCTCCCTTGAAGAATATTAACACAAATGAATTATGCACACAAAGAATATATCCTCTATTTGGATTTGATAGAGACAAGATATGTCCAAGTAACACAGATTGCGTATATATATATATATATATATATATATATATATATATATATATATATATATATATGCCTCTTTCGTGGAAAATATCATACGGGTTGATCTCGCACACTATAACCGGTGACAATTTATCTCTTGCAATTAATACCTACCCTCTCCAGAACAAACATCTCAATGCGGCCATTACAATTTATCTTGTACAATGTCTGTCCAAGAAACAACACAACTTGTAGAATGAACTCACTGTTTACGTTGCCAGTGTTGGGTAAATTTATGACGTACCTGTTCATTAAAACGTCGGGTAACCTTAGATGAAGGCGTCTAAAAAGATACAACATGTACCCACCAGCTGATGATTGAATGCTTGAAATGTGTCCGACAACGGTCATAATGAAAGTTCACTGAATGATGGAAATTTGTCCGGCACGGTGGTCATTATGAAAATATCTTTTCAAACTTGTAGAATCTGCCGAGAGACTCTAAAAACGTACATAGTACCCCGGAATCAGAGGTCGAAGAAATTAAAGTGTTAAAACAATAGCAAAGCCTCCTTTCCTGCAAACGAGTGTGTTATAAGCGTGTCCAGGTGTGTGTTATGAACGTGTCCGAAAGTATTGAGCAAGTCCTGTCAAGCGACCCATATTCTCGAGTTACAGAAGCGTGTTGAGTTTTGGTATTTGCATTAGTTTCAATTTTCTCAGAAATGTTACACATGACTTAGTAGTCTCACTAAAAAAAAAGAGAACAATGTGTACATTTTCCAACGTAAACTGTGCAAAATGTATAACTACCACTTATGTAAACAACACAGGACGAGTTTAGATCCTGGATGCGTGGTTAGTTTATGTCCCAGTATATTCTTGTACAGATGCTGAACACCATCATCTGGGTATTTTGTTGTCTTATAACCGGAAGTTATATTTATATCAATAAACTTCCACATGATTCTGATTAGAATTTGACCCATAGTCGGAATATCCTCGCGAATTATCGTTAATATCCGATGGAATCATTCGGGAGCCCATCATTGGTATATTGTCCATGGGGCCCATGTGAGCAACTGACATTGGAATGTTCGGAGAATGGCGATCCATAAATGAAGGGCCATGATGCATACCTCCATATGGGCCCCAACTGTCCATGGGAGGTGTGCCTGGTGGAACAACTGGCATATGATTCATGTTTTGCTCTACTTGCTGACCAGGGGAAAATATGTCATTCGAGAGACGGCCTGTGCTCATTTGGTCTTCGTCCAGGTTACCATCAAGATCTGAAATCAAGTGACATCTCTGTGTTAAAATGCCAACTATGAAAACACAAGTTTCCTAAACTAAGTTCTGCATTATAATCTACCTGTTTCACTGATTCACAATGTTCGTGTGCGTGCGTGTGTGTGATTTGGATTTTTAAAGTAGCTTTAACAATTTGTGTGTGATTTGGATTTTTAACGTAGCTTTAACAATTTTTCAGTCATATCGCTACGATGTCTGCAGTGTGGCGGTTTATAGTGATATTTATCACAGGGGCATCATGCCGCAGATATGTAGCATGATGTCCCAACCAATCACATTATCCTGACACCAGGCCGACCAGTCCTAACACTAACCTATTAATGCTGAGCGCCAAGCGAGGCAGCTATGAGTACCATTTTTCTACGTCTTTGGTATGACTCGGCCAGATTTCGAACCCGCGACCTCCCGCATTCGACGCGGACGCTCTAACCACTAGGCCACCGTAGCGGTGTTTCAGTGTAAAGTTCTTACTATCGTTTTGGCAATAGAAACTGAAACTTGTCGAAAATTTTTCCAAAAGAAGAGTTTTCATGTTGCCATTTTGAAAACTAGTTCAGTCTTGAAACTAATGGAGTGCTTATTTTATGGAAGTCCGTGTATATTAATGTGCTTATTTTATGGAAGTCCGTATATATCAATGTGCTTATTTTATGAAGTCCGTATACATCAATGACTCCAGTATGTGACACTACTTACTTTATAAAGTCCATGTATTTCATTGCATATAATGTGAATGTTGTACAGTTTAATACATCTTAAGCCTGTGAGATTAGCCTACGTCTGAACAGTCTATAGAGAATATTTATTATTGTTATTATTATTATTATTATTATTATTATTAGTAGTAGTAGTAGTAGTAGTAGTAGTAGTATAGTTGTTATTATTATTATTATTATTATTATCATTGTTATTATTATTGTTTTTTGTTGTTGTTATTATCATTAGTTGTAGTAGTAGTAGTAGTAGTAGTAGTATAGTTATTATTATTATTAATATTATTATTATTATTATTACAGTTGTGGCACATTGCAATCAATACTCATATGACTTTATTAAACAGTGTCATAACATGCGCACTTTGCAGTAATCTATCACTCTGTTGTATCTACTCCGTCACAGAATGTTTGGTATCGCTTACTGGTTTCTTCAGGTCGCCATTTCCATCTTTATCGTTGTGCAGGGTTTAGGGCGTTATCATACAGACGGTTTAGTTCTAATTTATCAGACCGTACACTACATTATATGTGCAAATAGCGGCCTTAAAAGCGATACCCAAATTCAGATGCGGCTTGTATATGTAGTACAGTGATCTTCGCCTACCAGTAAACTATGACTTTCATCTTGTCCTGTCAGTACACCGTGCGGCAGATTTTGTCTTTCCCGACCCTTTGTATGCCTTTTTTTAACCTGCAGATTACTATTTTTAAAAATATTTGCCAGAAGAAACAAAACATAAGGCAGGCATCGCAAGGTTCCGATATTGTGTTGCACTTCTTAAGCAGCTGTGTGAAGGGTATCAACGTGTCAGTCTGACGCATATATGCTTTCGACATTTGCAAAAATGTTCGCCTAAACGACTGTGGCAATACATATTTAGTTTCACGCGTATGGTGCTATATGAAACATCGGTTTTGGTGAGCAATTTCTTATGGTGTTTTGTTTCATAGCATGGTATTAGTTTCAAACTTAACATATCTGGTGTAAGATATAATTACTTTAAACATATTTTATCGCCATATTAATTAAAAAATTGGGGTTGGGGTTGTAGTTGGCGCAAGAAGTTCTCCAACAGAGGTACAGCCCTTGCCCTACATACAAACGCTTAGCATAATACGTGGTGTGGAGGAAAACGCATGAAATACGTGCATATGCGTGATATAACAATTTTTACATATGTATTAGAAAAAAATTGTTTTTCAAACATATAAAAAAATATAAAGTAAATCGCCTGGTTTCTGTACTAAAATCTTGTACAGCTCTAAATATTTTAGAGTTGAGGGCCCCAAGTGGCCGAGTGGTCTAAAGCGCTCGCCTTTGACGACCACTACCATCTCACCTCTTTCCGCGTGAGTTCGAATCTCTGGCTCGGCCAATGTGGGTCAATGAGAAAACTTGCCAGTAGCTTCCCGTGGGTCAGTGGTGCTTACCGGGGTTTTTCTGGGTTCTTCCTCTACAAGTTATACGCCTTCTATAGCCCATCTTGCGCTTAGAAATGGTGCTAAATCAAAAACAACAACAACAACAACAACTGTATTGTTTATGTCGCAAAGTGATTGAGAAGAACTTTGAAGTAACATGTCAGTTGTCGCAGGCAGATGATTAATGTTAAGATAAAGAACGATAGTTCTGTGTTGATCTACATGGACACTGCACTTAAAAACATTAATGCGATTCATTTTGAGGTAGCTCACCACACAATTACATAAGGATGATTGAATTACATGGTTCATAAATATTTCATTATGGATGATTAAGTTACATGGTTAACAAATAAGTCATTATTTTCGAACATTACAATTCATGGAGAATATTCGAGTCTCGGATTCGGCCAATGTGGGTATGGGAGAAAGCTTGCCAGTAGCCAATAGCTTCTCGTGGGTTGGTAGTTCTTTCCGGGGTTTTCCAGGGTTCTTCCTCCACCATTAATAACTGGCCGCCATATATAGCCTATCGTGTGTTGAAAAATGGCGTTAAACCCTACAACAACAACAACAAAAACAACATGGAGGATATAATATTTTCTTTCACCGTATGCACAGTATAGGAATAGCTCATTTGTTTCACAAACGATATGTCGTCTAAATTCACAAAAGAATTGGGCAACTCTTACATTTTTAAGGACGGTTGTGCCACAAAGACAAGGTCGAAATAATAAATCACCTCTTAGATATTTGTAATCAAAAATGTGAAATTTCAGAATCACCTCAATTTCTTAGGTTATAACTTGTTAGATCTGATATATACATACATACATACATATATGCCGCCAGCATAGCCAACCGCCTTAACGCGCGCCGCCGCCGCCGCGCCTATACTATATATACTTATATATATATACCGCATATATATATATATCTGTATTGTTATATATATGTGTGTGTGTGTGTGTGTGGATTTAGTACTATTCATTATCGATTATCTGCAAAATTAGATCCCTCTGTCGTGCTTAGACTGTGGCCCTTAAGAGTTTGAAATCTAGATTCAGGTTCATGAAGGTTTACTTAAGCAGAATTTCATTATTATTATTATTGTTATTATTATTATTATTATTAGTAGTAGTAGTAGTAGTAGTAGTAGCAGTAGTAGTAGAAATAGTAGTAGTAGAATTGTTGTTACTGTTGTTGCATGTTGATTGGAATTCCAATTCAATTTCCAACTGAAAGGAAATTTTAATTTCATTTGTTTTACTTTCAGCACTTTCTTAAAATATCCAAATATTATATTTTGCTTATACCTTTAGTGAAATAATTTTGGAAAAGTTCTTTTGTTTTGCTCAAATTTTAATTGTAGGAAACCTTTTCCTTTCAAATATGTTTAGCTGTAAATAAAAAATATGTATTTCATCCAAATTGAAAATAAGGGCTGGTACCTTATCGTTTAGAGTTTGCAATGATCCATTCTGTCAGCATGATGTTTTGAATTCACTGTAACGTTAGCTTGTCTGATTCTCGCGAGAACAACATTCTACATCCAATAATCCTGGTGAAAAGTCAACGCATTAAGCAAAACTGCTCCAAGTTTTACAGTGGGCATTGTTCCAATATTGGGAAATGAGACGTATATCAGATGTGTACTACCCTTCTTAAACCTCCTTTTCTGCCTCCTCCACCTCCTCCTCATCATCACTGATATGAAGACTAATATAACATGCGAACCTTTCTAAAATTAACCGTGGGCTTTTTTTCAATTGCTCGAATCGAAAGTGCATTGCTATACGATAGGCAGGTGTTAGTTAATTACGGAACTGATTTACTATTGGTTTCGAGTTTTATAATGCTGCGTAAATCTGACTGTTATACAATACGTCAAATAAACCAACATTCAGATTATTTGCATCTTACTCCGTATCAGTTTTCTTTATTTCGTTTCAGTTTCTTTTGTGTCTGTAAAATGTCTTACAAAGTTATTTTTTCAGCGGCATTCATTTTTATGACCTTTAAGTAGTTATAAAGAAAATAAAAATATTAAATACAGACGCCACAGAATACATTTCAAAGAGTGAATGTAATATTGCTGTGAATATTTGTGATGGCTCATAACATGATGTTGAATGATGGAAAGTTTAATACACAACCATTTTCCTAATGAGAGAATAACAAGATATTTTGGGAATATGTGTTAGAATATTTTCTCGCAAACTGCTTTTAATCCAATGTTATTATTTCGCATAGTCTATACCAACAACTTGTATGTGTAAGTACATGATTATAGCAATAAGTGTCGATCAGCGTACATGCAATATTTAGATAAATGTACAGTGTATAGATTAATTAGCACTTCATATTAGTAATAGTACTTGAGAGGGTTTTTGATTTAGAAAGCACACTTAATAAGGATAATAAACAATAATGGGGGTGGGGAGCTTAGGGACTATTATGTATGCTGAGTGGTCGCAATAACTGAGTGTTAAAATTACTTTCTGTTCAGTTACCGTATGCTGCGGGGTCGCAACGATTGGTTGTTAAACTTACTTTCTGCCAAGTTCCCGTGTGCCAGAATAATCTGGAGATTCAACTAATATTCTTGACATTAAGAAACGTGCAATCGGACATTCGCAGACATGTAGTTTTAGGAAACATCAGTACGGAAAAAAGAACGTTTGCAGTTGGAAAGGACTTAAACGCGATCGTATACAGTAACCATTGTTAATTTTCTTGTTTTAGAAACTAGTATACAGATTTAAATATCATGCTATACCTATTACTATGTATCTTGACTTAACTCAAGTCTAAGAAAACATCATATGACCTTAAACTCTTTTCTCAGAACATTGATTAATATTACGTAAAGGAACATTAGAATTTTATGCACTCACCATGATACTGACTGTCCTGCATTCCGTCATCCGAGCGGTCGTCTGGACTACTGAGGGAATTATCCAGATCTGCGGATTTTTTCATCTGGCGCATATATGGGCTCCAGCGTTGACGTCCGGCATCCTTTTTTAGCCTTTTCTCCTTTGCTCGTCTATTTTGGAACCAGACTTGCACCACACGCATGTCCAGACCTGTTTCAGCACTCAGCTGTTCTCGCACGTGACGCGCTGGCTTAGAACTTTCGTTGTATGCAATCTTCAGAGCCTCAAGTTGCTTGGCGGTAATTGTCGTTCTTGGGCGCTTGTTAGAATCATCTAAGTTGTATTCTAAAGATAAGAACAAAAAAAAAAAAAAATTAAAAGAATACCAAAATTTTAAGTCTTTAAATGATTTGATGACAAAATATCCTTTCATTTTTTCAAAGATATCGTGTATGAATCTTGTGACACTGACTTCATATCTTTAGTATATAGCTAGTGAGACATAATTCACCCTATAGTTCGTCCTAAGGTGGTCAAAAAGGTACATCCTTCACCACATTGAAACCAGAAGGTAATCAACGATTACTTACCTCACATATATACGGGGCTTATAACAGTCTCCAGCAACCACTGTAAAATTGGATTATTATGAGAAAATAATTTCAGACAAGGTTATCTTGGCAACTAGATGGTGACCATTTAAACGGTTGATGAAAGGTGTACAACATTAAAGAGCAAATTCTTTTCTGTGATATCAAAAATGTTCTAAGGAGTCGATAAAAATCAGAGATTGATTTTCTTTTCTTTTAACATTGCTCTTAAAAAATGCTTTGGAAGCTGTTGTAATTGTCCACCAGATGAAGCCAGATTTTACTGGGTGAAAGTAACAGACGTTGAGTAACCTTGGGTCACTATTAAAAGCGTAGTTCATGCATGAGTAATTACTGTGATTAGCCACTACAGCTAGGAACTCAAATGAAATGAGGTCCTCTCATTTAATTCTTATGCTCATTCATGAGTCCAATACATAGTTAACCTGCTGAGGATAGCCTATCACAATAAACTTTATCTAGTTATTAATACGGAAAATTTACCACTGAAAAAAAAATCTCATTTATTTTTTAGTTTCTCCTGCATTGGTCTGAGAAGGCATTCTGTATAGGCTCGGATCTATATAACATATCAAAGTATATGTAGTCATGAGATTAATACAAATACTAAACCTATGTCCGTAATGCATAAAATATAGGTCACAGTGAGCTTTAACAGTTTGATATGAACATCAAATATAAAACTTAAACAAGGTCAGTGAAGGAAAAATGTGGGCCATAATGACCTATTTCTGCTGTGGGAGAGTGGTTTTCATCACAATGTTTCATGATTCTAGATATAATAGTATGTACCATGCAATCCCTCCAACCCCCTCCCCAAAAAACAACGTACGCAGTCACGTGCTTAAGCAAAAACGTAACTTAAGCCTATAGAATATAAAATGTAGGTCATGCTGACCTTATTTTGATCGGTTAGTAATAATATAGGTGCATATAATCATTTAGTTTCATGATTCTAGAATGAAAAACTTGAAACATAAAATTTAGCCCCAAGTCAGCAAAGCGTGAAATATTGTTCAACGTGACCTACTTTGCGATGAGTGTGTAGTGCACAGCAAGACGCATCCTCTCACTAGATTTCATGATTCCAGATATAACATTATGTACACAAAAAGCAACAAAAATCTAAGTGGTCCTGAGCTAAACGCTGAAACTTTACTATAGCCAGTAATACCTGAAACGTGGGTCAACGACACCTTTGTTGTAAGGGTGTGGTTCTAAAATAGATGAATATACTCATAACGTTGGATGATTCTAACATAGACAGTGTTTGAGAAATAAGTTTAAAATACAAACTATTACTCAAATCACTGATGCATGAAGTCACAGTGACACAAATTTGTCATGAGAATGTAAACCTTACCAAGATATATTCACTCAACAAGATGTATGGTTCTAGAACGAACAATGTGTATACATGGTGTCAAAACGTGTGGTTATGATGTAAACGCAAAAGCTTCACCTAAGTCGGTAAAATATGCAATTTAGCTAATAGTGACCTTCTTTTATTGTTGTTTGGTTCTTTTGTGTGCAAAAAAAACAGATGTATACAAGGACCTAGGAAGAAAGTCTGATTTAGATGAACAGCGGCTGTTCATATGTATATGTTTTCATACGTGCGGACACGAACGCATGCGCAGACGTAACGACGTAGTACAATAGTTCTCTAATTCGTAGAGACCAGATAATGATAACTATAAGCCTTGACAAAGGACGACACACTTATTTTGAACAAGTGAAGAATTTCACATTCTGTTAGAAATATTATTCGTAGCAGACAACGACACAGACGGAAGTCTTGTGCAAATCGGCTACAATATACGTGTTACTGTGGAGTGAAGCAAAGAAGGTAAAACTGATGCCTTGTTTTATGTTAACTGCAACACCTCTCTTATCAATGAAAGATATTTAATGATAATCTATTACCATTCTTTCCTATAATACCTTGCAGAGCATTATCCACAATGACTTGCAAAGATGTTTCGTTGCGTTACCGTTGTCTTCTGCAAATCATGCTTCTAACCCAAATTGACCCACGACGGTTTATGTAATGTTTTTCAATGCATAATTGAACAAATGAGTTCCAAGATCAACATCATCGTCATCATCATGATAGTCGTCGTCGTTAACGTCTTCTACATTGTCATCATCATGACCCACGGCATCAATAGCAATACTTCAAGGTTTCAAGATCTGAGTGGCCGCAAGTACAGATAAATGTACTGAAGACAAAGTATATGCGTTCAATAATTTATAATACAGACAGAAGCTCCTCAATTCGTGAAACAAGTTGAATAATAATATATGCCACGAGGTGAGACAGGAATACTGTATTATAAAATTAAATGTAAATTTAACATAAGTTCATTATTTTATTTATCGCCTAATATCTAGGGCTGTTCATTAATCAATGAATTTTCTGTGTGGTGTTGTTGTTTATTACATCACACTGTGGCGGACGATTATATATGACGTCGCGACTCTAATAAAGATAGGCGGTGTGTGATAAATAAGAATACTGCATTTTCCTGAAACAAGATCGTTATAAAGCAGCATGGAAACAATTCTCTACCTCATCAATCTACGCGAGAGCATAGAAAGGAACAATCATCGAGAATCTTTTATTTTTAAAAAAATAATAATACCTGAACTTCGTGGGCATATTGCGTGGATAGTATTTTGATGATACAAATCCACGTCCTATGCTATAAACAACACGTGGAATTGAAACTTGAGCTTTCATTTACGTTAGTGGCATTGATCAGGTCTATCTCACGTGTATACTGTATGGCAGAGGAACTTCTATTATTTGTAACGAAGACATGGACTGCAAGTTCTGCCATTTATTTGACATTGTGATTTGGATGATATCAATGCTAAGGAGGATATATATATATATATATATATATATATATATATATATATATATATATATATATATCACACACACACACACACACACACACACACACACACACAAATCTGAATTTCCGATATCTGGGTTATCACTCTATGTCATATACAAATTCAAATGGCTATAACTTGAACATCAGTATTTCAGTGAAAACTAGACGTTCAAATTAGGTCATAAAGGAGGTAATTGTAAATAAGTAAACAAATAAATAAATAAAAAAGTAGTATGCTGTGCTAGTTATTATACATGGTGGTTTTCCGCAAAAGAAAAAAACTTTCACACCCAAGGTAAAATGCTGTTTAGAAACAGTGGTTGGGAGCCACCTTCACTGATACTGAACAAAATATATGATTTTTAAATGGCATGCCTCCCCAAGACGGTCGACAGAAACCACTCTGTGCCATAGCCGCTAATTAAGCAACTCTCCTTTGTGGCGATTACTATCCAGTTTTGGTTATCCATTCGCCGACCAGCTCGGAGGTCTGTATGTCAAGATTAACAAAATAGTTCTAAACACTTGACTCCATTCCTTCATGTATTTTTATGACTTTCTATGGTCATTTTAATATATCTCTTGATTATTATTTAAACTAAGTTCAATTCTTTGTAACCAAATGTGTTAACATGTGTTTTTGCATAATGTAAAATTGACAATATTTATTACAGTAATTCCTTTGTCAAATCTTCAATATCTGAGGTGCGTAGTTTGCACGGTGCTAAGCTCCTCAATTTCGGAGGTAGATAAATCTTGCATATAATCCTCAATCCAATAATGCCTAATTAGAAGTGGTCGGTTTCGAAAAACACGGGAACTTGTGAAGTTTGGACAGAAACTACATAAAGCAGGGCTATCATGCCGTATATTGGTATACTATCAGCACTTCGACGAAACCCAGATTACTCTTTAAAAAAATTGGTATATCATATTACATAAAAACGATACAAGAGTCTTTGCTTTTAATCAACGCATCTCAGTCACGTTTATATAATGCACCTCTGTCCCACTTTATTAACAGAGACCCAGACGAAATGGAGGTTCACCACTTTTGTATGAAATATACTACTAAAATATCTCAGAAACTGGTTTATTTTGACTTTACGATATTAAAGCTTACACCAAGGTCGTAAAATGATTTTCATGCTTAGATTCAAGTCGAAATTTAGATATATGATTGATTTCCAAGCATTAACCAATCAGAAATAAGAATTTTAGCTGAGTCAGAGACTGAATATTGCTGAATTTTATAACTATTGATCCTGGCTTGCAAGCTCAAACGACTAAAATGGCAAAAGAGTCTGAAGATAGTACAGCAAGAAGTGAACAGTTCATCAATATCCACCGATACTGATGTACTATTGGGACTAATATTCATCTATATACACCTATACTAATACCCTATTAGGGCTTGAATCATCTATATACACATATGCTAATATCCTATTGGGACTTATGTCACCTATATCCATCTATACTAATACACTATTAGGACTTATGCCATCTATATCCACCTATACTAATACACTATTGGGAAGATTGAATATAATAAGCAATATAAGCCCATAAAGAAATCAATATAATCCCTACCTTCCAAAAGTTATATTTCTTTTTACAAATTTATATAATATGTCCAGGCTCCGTGCATTGCAATGGATGCCAGTACCTTGTTCCTTTATGGTGGCAGTGGCAAATATTATTAGTAAATACTGATATAATGTGCATGTTATCAGATAGTATCGTTCGAATCAATCAGAAACGAAAGTAAAGAAGCACATTCAGATCGAAATGGTCATTTCTAAGTAAGCACAGGATGCGTTGGAAGGTAATTGAAGAACTACGGCAATGATGTATTAGGGATTTCAATTTCTTTTTTTTCATGTCGGATAAAGATTTGAATTTTAATTCGCTCTGTTCGTGTATATACAGATGCATATAAGTAGACCCATTGCATTTGATTAGGCACGTTTGAGACGAAACTTACTGAAACGTCACCAAGTGTGATGTTTAGTCTAAAGACACATACATGCACCACCCTAAAGCATCAGAAAATATTATTAGAATTATAGTCGAAAGAAAAAGTAAATCCTAAATTTTAAATATCACAACTGTAGTATTTTCTTATCAGCATAAATGAATAGAATAAGTCTTTGGTGTAATGATTTTATATATCGTAAAAACGATCCACCTGGAAACCCGAGTAATGTATGTACTAAATAGTGGATCAAAAGCTTTTGAGGCTTGGCATGCTTGACGAGAGAAAACTAATGTGAAAAACCATCGATCCAAGAATCTAGTGATGTGGATGTAATCCTGTTTGATTTTAGTTTGATAGCATTAGGGTTTCACTTGTCAGCGGAAGCCGATTAGTCCGCGTAATGATATTAGGAGTGAGTTGGCTTTATTACACCTATCAGTTGGACAGCAGACGAAACAGGTTTAATCTGCAGCACCATAGTCAAGGTCTATATTTCACAGAGAGAGAGAGAGAGAGAGAGAGAGAGAGAGAGAGAGAGAGAGAGAGAGAGAGAGAGAGAGATTTGGATTTTTAACGTAGCTTTAACAATTTTTCCGTCATATGGCTACGATGTCTGCAGTGTGGCAGTTTACAGTGATGTCTAGTACTGGGGCATCATGCCGCAGACATGTAGCATGATGTCACACCCAGTCATATTATCCTGGCACCAGGCCAACCAGTCTTAACACTAACCTCTTAATGCTGGGCGCCAAGCGAGGCAGCTGTTAGAACCATTTTTATAAGTCTTTGGCATGACTCGTCCGGGGTTCGAACCCGCGACCTCCCGCATACAGTTTATCTTTAAGAAGGTATTCTTAGAAATGCATCTACTTTCCCCACATTAGACAGAAACTAAGTCAAAATCATAAAGTATATACCCGCTGTTTAAATTGTTCTTAGTTAATTTTCGTGCAAGCAAAAACCAAAAGAGTCACAATCACAAACACAGTACATCTGGAGAAGATACATAATGCTTAATACCTTAAAATTAATGAAACATTGATACAGTATTGTAGTATTGTAAACTAAAGATTGTATGAATGTGTCTGTCAGCTAAAGAATACAATATTTTTATTATTTTGGGGAAAAAAGACAATTAAAAGCCATATTTTTAACAGTGTTCACGGCTTTTGTATCTACCACTTCTGCGTAATTATGATCGATTATATGACCATGTAAATTGTTCTCCACCAATCCTTCAGGGCACCTCTGAAGTGAATGAGGCAACATGTCTGCCTGTCTAACTTTCTGTATGTATGTATGTATGTATGTATGTATGTATGTATGTATGTATGTATGAGCCCAAAATGGACATTATATGTGGCATGATAGTTGTGTCGTATGCAAAACTGCCAGTTTAGTCCATCTGAAGTAAAGAAATAGTTCGTTTGCCTCAAAACAGGCTTTCTGGATACAAAGTTCGAAGTACTCCCAGACAGAGACAGATTCCCTGTACAAAGTAATGCCTGTAGAAGATGTTCGCAATTCAGCGGCGTAGCTAGGATATTTGGCCCCTTGTGCAAAGCTTACCGATGGGCCCCTGCCTAATCCATAGAGTAACAAATAATGTTTGGCCTTTATGCTTTGCATAGTCTTGCTATATGGTAGCTAAGCCCCTATTGCAATTGCAGCATAGGTTCAAGGGATGTTTGAATTTAAAAGAAAATTATAATTTGTTCCCTACTGAAAACTGAACTCACTGCACCAAGCCCTATATTATCTCGACCAAGAACATATTCCACCCACAATGTATGGAGATTGGGTCCCGAATAAATGCATTGGTACACAGTAGATACACTCTTTTCTCTACTAAGTATTGTTTCAAAACACTGTCATTCTAGGGTCCTTTGACAAAAATCGATAAGTATAAAAATTATTTTTGTAATTAAAAAATATGCACTAAACAGAGCGGAAGGTGATATCCTGGAACCTACAGAATGTTGCGTGGCACTATACCCCAACATTCGCCATACCCTCTCAGCTAAGAACACATACATCCCCAAAAGGAATGGACCTTAATAGTGAATTTAGACAAACGTTAAACATAGGGTAAGAGTAATACAGGTAATATTTTGGACGTACAATAACACAGAAAAAAGACATGATTATATGAATCATATAAATGTAATCATGCATCCGAACATATCATGTAGGAGGCAGAGATAAAGCGCTTTCCTCTGTAATATAACTGTCCATGTATACCTATAATTTCGTGTGCATATCTTGCATTTCTAAAAATAAATCCATTGAGATTTTGCATGTGGCTGAGTTCTCGTACACACTGAGTTTTTAGTTCGACCTTGCATCATTCTTTTGTGGATGGGCGCTTGGCCTTGTAAGTTAGGACACAGATGAATTAAGAGCTAGACGATAGCTGCCGTTACTCTGACATGGGTTCGATTATAGCTTGGAACGAATTATAACACCAGCCCATATTCCTTCACGACTAAACACGCATCACCAAATAAATGATAAATATATGCACTTGTGCGTTGCAGACACACTCGCATGACGACCTAGTAATTAATTCGCATCTATCTATACAGTCATTCAGGATTCCTATGAAAGAAATCAAGGTATATAGGATTAATTATATAGAATTATAAATATACACCAGACAGAACGGAAAGTGCTATCCCTAGATGCTATAGAAGAATGCTTTATTATATATATATATATATATATATATATATATATATATATATATATATATATATATATATATATATATATGCGCATTTTGGTCATCAAAAATGTTACCATTACTACTAAAGCCATTTAACATTCTTTCGTTGTTTTGAAGTTGATCAAGGACACATTTTTTTGCCAACTTACCATCTTACAAAATAGCTGTCTATGAATAAATATAAAAACAATTAAAATGAAGTAGTCAATAAATAAATTTAATGGTAGCTACGTACCAACTAGATGAACATTAAAGGTTTACCCACCTCGTGCCTTTGCCGCCTCGAAATCTGTCTTACACACCAACTTGCGGTCTTCCATTAAGTAAAACTCGTCGCCTGTGTTTAATTGTCTGTTGCACATTAGACATGCGAAGCATTCCAAATGATACACGTTGTCCTGCGCCCTGCGAACCACTTCCGTCGGGGGAATCCCTTTCTCACAACCTGCACATTTTGTGCCAAAATTACTGAAAGAAATAACATCAAAACAAAATGTTAACTTACTATGTCGAATAACAAGCTATTTCACGTTTGTCAGTTACGGGTTAGCGTGCAGACATTCATCTATAATATTTCATTTTATCTTGTGATCAGTGTGTTTTGACACTATAGTACTCGTTTTGGAGGCTAAGATCATCTGTGGATTAGAAGCAAAGCAAATTCCAGTCCTCTTTCATATCATTTGAAGTTAGCATTGTATTGTAACCAATATGTTGGCTCACGTTAGTTTGTGTTCGTGTGTACATGGGCGAACCAGGGGATATTTTCCTCTAAAAATATTATATTGTCCTACATTTGACTGATTTTGAAAACTTACTGTGTGATCGTAGATAAGTTATGATTATGAATTCGCTATCGCATGATTATCGATTTGAGTAATACCTAATGTTGATATTATTAAGGTACAATAAGGAAACCTTCGACACTTAATTTCATCATTGCCCTTTGACAAGGGCAAAAACAAAAATGGCATTTATTGTGTAAATTCTTGTTTTTAAAAGTTATCTGCTATGGCTCCATCTACGCTGTAATCGGAATATGAAGTTCAAAACGTTGTGATGGCGCTTACTTCCAGTTAGAAATAACTTTAAAAAAAAAACAGAAAATTTGCTTTCTGGCTTTAATATTTTGGTGAAAAAAGGTTTCTTGAATTCTACATGCGAGTACTATTTGAAAGTTGTTTTACCTTGAATGATGACAAAGTACGAATGAGTTAAAATCAGTAAAATTCAAACAACATGGCAATTGACAAAGAGCTTCGACATGAACGTGACGGAAAATATGGATCTACCCAGCTTTGTCGTCTGACTTAGGGATTAAATTAGAGAATTTTCTTGGATATTGATCATTAAAAACATAATGCAATCTCTGTTACGGAAAGACCTTGAGTTATATCATGTCAGGAAAATAGATTCTACGTAAAAGCCTTTGAACCTAACATATGGCGCCATACAACAGAAAATAACGACACCTTTGCGCGCCATGCATCTCACATGCGGAGCACTAATTTTCTCAGAACGATATGGTACCGGGGCGGATTGCGCGGCTGTTGAAAAAGTTCGGTGAATGATTTTCGTCAACAATCAATGATTTCTCCCCATGAGCGAGAGTTTTATAATGGAGAAATGGTCCCTCGGGTCTCGTTAGCCTCGCTTCTTCTAAACCAATAGCTCTTTATTTCCGCACAAAATCAATGACATTACAACGCAATAAATACGATGGGTACTGATTTGGAAAGAAAAAAAAAACATTAACCAGATGCAAGTACTCTAAGTGTATGAGGTTAGTAAGAAAAATTATTAGAAATAATTATAAAAAATTCTAAATGGTTTTCCTTCAGATACAATTGAAGACCTTTCTGGAAAAATTCAATTACCACAGTATTACTATTATTGTCATGATAATGATGTCGCTGCTGGTTATAACGAGTACAACTGCTACAACAACAACAACGACAACGAGTATGGCTACAACTACTACTGCTTCTACTGCTACTTCTAATACGCTTATTTGAAGTCCTAAAGTATAGCAAACTTTTCATATTGACTTTAAATCAAGTTACACAGAAGCACACATTGTACTTTGGGAAATATATCAAACATCAGAGTCTTCTTCACGCTAGAGTTAAATTAAACAAAAATGAAGGAGTTTCCGTCGCTAGGTTGAATGCTGAATGAGTGACACTTTCATACCTGACAAAGTATAAACACTATCACGTGATCAATCGACATACTGAAATTAAATATGAACTATACGTAGCGTACTAAATATGAAATAATAACTTTCTTGTCCCATTCTTTAATATAGAATAGATGATTGCCTTTCAAACCTTATGCTGGCTTTCCATGCCCATTAAGACCTCTCTCTATATGACAAATTACAGTGCATAACTAGTGTAGACTTCTATATAACTGGCAGATTACTATGTATAACAAGTGGAGACCTTAATATATATCGACAGATTGAAATGCAAAACTAGTGTAGACCTCTGTATATCTATCTGATAGATTACAGTGAATAACTATACTATGAATAGAGTTCTTGTCTACAGTTATCATGGATTGAATTATGAACAAAAGTATAAAGTAACACCTTGCAAATTCTCCCACTGAAGAACGATACGACTGTGCGCTTTAGAACTTTGTTGTAGGGATGCCAATGTACGAAATTCATGTTTTACTTCCTGTCAATGCATCTCACTCGTTTCGTCAGGGCGTCGCTTTTCGTAGGATAAACAAGGGATTGTTTTGTATGAAAATTCAATATTAGCGACAAATGAAATGTATGTATATCATGTTCACATCAAACTGAAATGTAATGAAGGGGGAGGGGTTCTCTATGTGTATATGATAATGCAGTAACTGGGTGTCAACATTAATATATTTCAGGATATTGGTGATAACAAACTACCAGGACAATAAAGTTGTTTTGCACACTTGGGGACCTTCAGACACAAAAACCACTTTCAAAGTTGTGTCATTCAAGGCTAAATGCAACATTTAAAAATCATTATTATTTACAAACAAACAGGTATTTCTAAAATATGTGAACTTTCATTCCGTTCATTTTATCTTTTATTTTGTCTTAATTATTTCACGTAAATTTTACTCAACCTTGATTCACAGGGAATTTTAGTTAAGATATTGTTTATGGATATATATATATATATATATATATATATATATATATATATATATATATATATATATATATATATATATAATTGGACCTTTCCTAGTGAACAGAAAAGAAACAGCACTGTATATTTTCCCTTCATCTTTTAAGATCTCACGTGCCGATTCTGTTCAGTTTCGATAAGAGAGCCCAGCAACCATGGAAGTTGCACGCAACATACCAATAAATACAATAAATATTTAACGCAAGCCATAGTTTTCACCTCTAGGTACACGTGCTTCTCTAACTTGAGTCCCGTGTGACCGGCCTAATGACTTTGAAAATGACAAGGTCTTTAATAATTGATAACGTTCTTTGAAGGTAAAAGGAAAGGTCACGCAGGACAAGAATACGCTCGCAGAGGTACATAGCTTTATGTTGATTCAACGTGTCATGGTGCAGCTACTATTTTAGAGCATCTTTACAAGAGAAAACGCGCACATACAGAATGCAAAACAGAAACTGGTCTGTTTGTGATACTGGTATTACCAGAAAAGAAAAACTTGTCATGTATTGGACACAAAAATATGCTAAGATTCAAGTTTGACTGGGTTTTGTAGGATTAGAGCCATTTTTCAGCTCATGCTATGATATAACGATATCATGATATTCATGGAAATTGAAGCCAGTATGTTTGGTGTATATATATATATATATATATATATATATATATATATATATATAGAGAGAGAGAGAGAGAGAGAGAGAGAGAGAGAGAGAGAGAGAGAGAGAGGTGCGTACGTATGTATATTGGTACGTAGCTAGGTAAATGTGTACTTTTTTCCTGCGAATATGTTAGGCGTCCCCACGTTACCAAGAAGGAGCTAAAACCTTCCGTAATAGGAAAATTCCCAGCAGGTGTATGCTTTTATCCCCTATTTTGAGGACAATTACTCTTGGATAACAATTTTAAAGCAAACCTTGCTTCCGTTTATGGCAACATATTGTCTTGAATTCTGTTTCTTTCTTGCTTTCTTTTAGATCAACCAGGTAGAACCAATAAATTATCAGGGCGTCGTGTTTCCTTGATTTAACACCTGTCATTTTCCACAAGCCATTATGCTAGATTGCATTATCTGTAGGGTAATTTAAACCCCCAAGGCGGTACAAACAAATAATGCAAGATTCTATATCAGTGTCATGGAAAACATACATATCTGATTTCTACCTTTGCTGATCGATTCTTTTCACATAGACGAATTGCATCTGTGTACTTATTTATATTTCTTCAGCAGCCTCCTATCCAGGTATGAAGGAAGCATCCGATCCAGGTATGAAAGAAGCCTAGATTTGTATACTCTCTTTGAAACGACTGGATGGAACATATGGTGAATCAATATTTATTCTGGTAAATGCATATGTCATAAATCTAAACACTGATTACGATTCTAATAACGACTCGTTTTTTTTTCTTTCATGTGTGTCCTCTAGAGTTTTCGTCACTAATTGCTCATTGAACTGCCATCTTTTTTACCGTTAGTAACATAACGGTCAGCTTATTGAACAGGGATAAATTTTAATAAGTTTATGATTTATTTTGACGTATTTTCTGAGAAAGACATTGGATGGCTTTTTATTGCAGCAGAGCTACTACAGGTGTTTCTGCACTTAAATGATACAATCAACTATATACTTAATGCACATCTATATTCTGGATGTGAAATGAATGGTGTTGTTCATCGAAGTATGGAGGCCCTTGAATACAACAATTTTATCCTTGCATATATCTGGATCGGATGACTTTAGTATCGTACAGCAGGTTAAATGGAGAATCTTACACTTGCGCCGGGGGAAGGGAGGCATTACCATTAACAGTACTGATTCTAAATATAATCGAAGAAATTTAGTAGAACCTCAAAACTACCAGGTGCTGTCAATGTCAAAACTTTTATTCCAGTTTTTGGTTGTTCGTAGTACTTGAAAAAAGTGTTTACCCCTAAAAGAACTAATAATCAGCGTAATGTAGGGTTTTGATCGAGTGTTCGGTTGTTTTTTTAAAACGAAGTTTAAAGTCGCTTGGTAGAGAACGCAGAACCAGATTTAGTAGGGTTTCATGAAAACAAACAAATGCTAAAACCAATGCTCATTGACTCAAAGTTGCATTACGTGCAATAGTCTAGTGTTTCGATTACGTTGGGTTTTTTTCTACTGATTAATCTTAACTGAATCCCGTTTGCTAGTTGTGTAGCATCATTTATTTACATTTGTCTTTCTTTGTGCACCGCGATCCCGGAATCAACCATGCTCATAGCGCGTTTGCCATTTATTTTTCTGTCCAGGGTCTCTATTAAATCATGAAAAATGATTTCATCTTACCAGCATTTGATAAATTGAGCAAGTCGCAGATTCAGTGAAAACAATTACTTCTATAAACATATCCCAGATTTTCTTGTCGTGACTTGAATATCGTTAACACGATGAAAGAATACCAGACCAGATGGCTTTTTTATTCATTGATATTTTGCTTCTTTATTTTATTTCTCTCTTGAACATCTAGGGTGTTTCCTCCTTTAGATATTATTATTGTTGTTGCTTGTTCACTCTGCCGCTATTTGTTTTTTCATTTGCTGTGGCGAATACAATAGCCAAGTTCTTTCATCTCGAAACAGTCCTTTAAGCATTATAGATCAGAAAAATATACATAAAAGTTTCCACGACATTTTTACAGCTTCGTTCTACGGTGATAAAATATAGTTAGATTTTATCTTGCTAGAGGGTGGTGCTATAATTTCAATGTTTCTATAGGAGATTTCCAAGCAAGTGATTCATTAAATGAATGTGAGGGCAATTTTAGCTATCACAGTCGAACCGTCTGTTTGTTTAACAAACCTGCTCAGTATCGAAAGCGTCAGATAGCTGATCATCACTGAAGATCTCATCAATTAATTGAACCAATTAATTCAGTGTAAACATGAAGCATTGTTGGTCGTCTTCCTGGATGTATCAGGCACGACAAAACTTAGTCGCCTTCAACTAAAATTTCTAATATATCAGCTGACATCATCAGTTGATTTGCTTGCCGTCATATAAACCGAAACGTACTATCAGATGTTAAACTCCCGGGGACAATCAAAAAGATCTCTGCTAATTGCCAGCAGCGAAGAAAACTAGTCACCCAAAATGAAACTTTTCTTGTAAATTACACATATAATTATTGCTCATTTGAAAATTAACCGTTCGTTTAAATAATTAAGATTTGTTCAGTTAATAAGAACATGACAGACATAGGAAGCTATTTGTTCCGTAGATACCACCATCTGGTCCGCAAATATCATTTTTAAAATCACATTTGGAAAAGACTCATGTTTGTATGATATGATGCCGTTCTATATACGTTTGTTCACTGGGAAACTTTTGAGAACTAATCAAAGGAAGAAACAGAATTACGTTTATGCGAAGATGACTTTAGGTTATTTTCTTGTAATGTACTACTAAACTATAACGTTACCAGTAAATTCAATCAGTGTTTAAAATAAGTTATAGACTCTGTTTGCTTGGTATGCATCTTTGCTTTATTATTTCGTTCATTTGTTAGTTTTTAACTTTTTTCTCTCACGTTTCTTCACTGTCCGCTCTGAACGTGAAGACCCATCATAATCTATTTACTAAATGGCAGTTTAAATATTAGGTGCCATTGACATAGTAACTGTAAATGTGAGATTAAACCCTTCATTGAACCTATACTATGTACTATGTAGATAAATTAAACCCAGTTAATCGAAATGCTAAACAAAATGCGTTGCATGGCATTCGTACTGTAATATTTTCTCAAATATTATTATAGGCGTTTGTTTAAAACATGTCGTGTGTGTCTCATACTTTATGTCGCGTGTACATCATACAATATATCATGTCTGCCTCATGTAAAGGGTTGTGTGTGCCTACAACCCACTGTGAAAAAAATGTATTTCTACATATAATTTTATTTAAATCATATATTATCGCTTAGAAAAGGAATATTCTATATCGTTCTTAAAACACTATAAAGCGAAATAGTTTCAGCTTTTTCAAAATCACGCTAGCCGATGATAACTTGTGGTGTACCTCAACAATGACAAAGTCAGGTAAGGAACTAAAATATTAATCCGACTTTCCGTGATTTATATCTTAGTCATTAAGAAAATGACACATAATGTAATTCGTTAAATGAGTTTAATTTTACGCCACACAAAAAAAAAACACAAGTTTAAGAAAAATACACTAAAATAAGTATTTGCAAAAGTAAAAGTAAAGCATCAAGCTTCCAACAGCACCAGTAATTACATAAATATTTTCTGTTTTCTCAGGAAACGTTTACCAGACAAGTTACCACTACAGCAGTACTCCTACATTTCACACTATACCGCCTAGCCGTAAAGGTATAGGTTATCATAAGTCACGCACACGGTTCACAGATCAGTGCTTTTCGTTTCAAATAATGGGTCAGGAGAAATCTTCGTAATGATTAACATTCTACTGTTCGTCCTCGTTTAATGAGATACTGTATTCCATCGCCATAGTAACTTCAACGCGCATCTATAATCAACAAGCTATCAGATTTAATTCAAAAATATTTTAGCAAAATTAATAAAATCACATAGTTACACATAACAAAATCGAACTGAAATTGTATATAAACGTCTTAATGTTAAAGCTATTGTAGTCAATGTGTATAAAATTCATATTGATATCATCTGACCATTTTCCATCCGAAATTCGCATGATATAGCAAAAAATCTGTTGATGCAGATATGCAAATATTTATATAAAAATATAAACTCATCGAGTTGTTGACAGGCCGACAAGTAGGAAAAACACCAAGTACATTACCTCTTGCAAAGTACTGAAGGGGATGGCTGTGCGGCTATGGGTGTTGGTTCTTATGCACGTGCAGTCTTGACGATAGACGCAATATCCACTCTGGTATGGCATAAATCAGACATGGGAGGTCTTGTGTGTTTCTGGGTAGCTAGTATCATACAAAGCCAATTATTTATTTACCTGCCATACGATGTAATTGTAAAATAGCGGCCCCCAGTGGCCAAGTGGTCTAAAGCGGTCTGTGTTCGAGCCTCAGGCTCGGCTAATGTGGGTACGTGAGAAAGCTTGCCAGTATCTTCCCGTGGGTCGGCGGTTCTTTCCAGGGTTTTCTCGGGTTCTTTCTATACCATTTATTCTGGCCGCCATGTACAGCCTATCTTGTGGATTAAAGCCCAGAACAACATCGATTGTCAAATACCATTCACATGCGAGTGTTCTCACTTGCGATGTACATTATACAGTTGGTATTCAGATGCCTGATGTTTGCAATTCTAGTCATGCTAAATGTTATCTCAAATTCAGACATCTTGTTTTTGAATATCATATCCGGTATTACTAATAGTTATAACGCAACATTTATTAATCAACTAAAAGAAAGATACGTAGTTATGTAAAAATGTAGGTAGGGTGAATTGCATAACATTATATACCTACACGACCTCTGTTTATATACATACATATGTCTTAAACTATTTATCTTTGGCAACAGCTAGTTTTATTTTAGAACCGATAAAGCAAAGCTATCCTCAGACATTTTTAGAATAAGAAAGTGTGATACATTTGACAAAATATTTTAAATCTAAAACGGAATTGATTCATGTTCTGGATTATATAAATCTATGACATGCACTCGTTATGACACATGTACCAAAACCACTTAAAATACATAAACTATTTTAATCGTGGACGTTACGAAACATACTAATACTTGTCCGAGATGTTTATAAATATGGCATCCGTTTATGATTGCCAGATAATTAAAACGAAAACCCTCGAACAACTTCCAAATCGATATATCGAGGAGTAACTGAAGTTCGTTCCGGAATTCAGTGAAATGTTAGCCGATATTTAACTTGTTTGCCTGTTTTACCACCATAGTCTGGCTTCTTATGTTGAATTACGTCGTTACGTCTCTGGTAGAAGACAATTTATAAGGATTACATTAATGTATTTTGATGTGACTCTCATTAAACAAACAGATCTTTATTTATGAGGTAAATTTCGTAACTTTTACACCCCAAAAGTCGCGTTAATAATAGACAAAGATAGATGAAACTTACAGATGTATATAGAATGTTCAAAAAATGTATATCGCTACCTGGACAGCTCATGGGGCAACTTAAAAAAGGAAAGGATACAAAAGAAAATGCCTTCACATGGCTATGAAGAATATTCAATTTCTCGATAGAAAATCCCTCTTGAAATATGAAACCAAGAAAGTCAACCAGCCCATTCCTTTCGTTATGTTTCTATCAGATGTGTCAATCATCGGAGAAGGGCATATTTCAGGAAGCACTTAAGGTTGCGCACCGTCGGCCCAAATATCGTAAGGACTATCTGGCATAGACCAAGATAGCTTCGGACAAGACCACATATTCACGCACATCGAGTTGAATAGACAAACGCTGCCTGCTTTGCTTATCCGAGACGAAATCGTTACGAAATTGGGCGACAGGAGTGAGCTTTCCTACCATTCAGAAATTAGGATGTGGAATGAAACATCCTATTTGTCTCCTGTCATGCAAGATACGTGACAATGTACGAGCGAAAATGTTCGTTTTTGAAAACGAGTGAATAAATGCATAGGCCACACTTGCAACAATATCAATGCGAAAATTGACAATCACTACAACACAACTGGACATTCAGTAGTCCTTCGAGGTACATGCATCACATTGAGTCTAGCCCTCGGTGGAATGATATAGAATACACACATATGGAACTATACTGGATACTGGAGCTGAAAACTCATGGGGAACTTAGCCTAAATTAAAATATTTAACCTTCCCAACGAATTCTATCATAACTTCGTATTGGTCTTCTTTTTCTTTGTATTATTATTATTATTATTATTATTATTATTATTATTATTATTATTATCTTCCTCAACAATATTCTCGTCGCATAGATTCTTTACAACCTCATACACACCTAACGTTCAGAGATATAATATATTAATTAAATATCGCAGAAATTGTCTAAGATGGCGAAAATTCTCGCCGCAAATCGTTGGCCGTCCTGTGTCCTTCGCCTGGATGTAGGTCAAAATAGTTGGTTCTCTGAACGATTAACACCTAAATTACACAAGTCACTAAACATTTGATCACTATTATAAACGATAGCTAGTCTGACAGAAACACAAACAGTTTTCATTAATATGATTTTCCATTATTTTTAAATTATTATAATTTTCCATCATTTTTCAATTAGTTTAATTTTCCATCATTTTTCAATTAGTATAATTTTCAGTTATTTAGCTCCTGTCATTGTAGTAGCTCAGGTTTTCTCTCATCTTTTTGTGCTTGATTTGTGCTTGAAAATGTTTTATTTCCCCTGACGAAGATCTCGATAATCTGGCAATGTTAGAAAACTGTGTTGTAAGTGCGCTGTTACAACGCTTTGTCTATATGCAGAGAATGCGTCGATGACCATAATGTTCCTTATGAGTTTGAAGAGATATTGTTAGAGTTTCTTTTCTTCGATAAATTATAACTTAAAAAACAAATAACTATCGGTATATTAAGCTCTAAACGAAGAAAAATTAAAACTGTTAAGTAGCAAAGTGTCCACGTATCTTATTTGCTGAAAATGGTAACTGCATTAATTGTAACAATGTTGGTTTATAAATCCACCACCCACCCACCCACCCCAAAAAATGAAATGAAATTTTCAATGCAAGTTTCTCTTACAGCAAAATATTAGAATGCCTCTTAAATTAAGACTCTCAATATTTGGAAATTATATCTACAGATTATTTCTACTAAATTGTTATTTTATTTATAATTTCCAACAACAGTATATTGTGGGAATACTGTGTAACAATTTTGATGTTAGCAAAAGGACAGAAAAAGGGCATTTTCTATATCCGTCATCACTTCCACATTGTAAATTAAAGCAAACCATATATCACAATGAAATGGAAAAGGTAGACAGGAAAGCGTGATACGCTGGGGACAAATGCTCTGGACTCCACGTAAAATATGGTGTCAAATCTAGTTCGCAATAGAGACCCCCCCCCACCCCAAACAAAAAAAAAGGGAAAAAAAAAAAGAAAGAAAAAGAAAAAAAAAAGAACTTAGCATATTGCAGTACTTCTTTGTGAAAAAGTACATGCACAGTCCAATATATTTACCTGAAAAAATCCTCCTTGCAGTAGACTTTATCTCCCTTGGAAAAACATTTGTCAGTTAGTTGTTCTTGACAATCGGTGCATTTCAGGCACCTCGAGTGCCACGACCGCTCCAGGACTTTTAGTATGAACCGATCCAGAATTGGATCACAACATCCGGCGCATTTTGGAATGGCGGCTGGAAAAGATCAACCGGCATTGTCATCATAATACAATGATTTTTGATTGGAAACTCTTCCACATTGTTTTTAAGGTAACCCCACCCCAAACCCCTACAAAAAAAAAAAAAAAAAAAAAAAAAAAAAAAAAAAAAAAAAAAAAAAAAAAAAACAACAACAAAAATAAAATAGAATACAGTCCTAAAAATTTCGCATCCCAAACGCCGTCGCAAATATTTTAAACATCTAACATTATCTGGGAATAATTATATATAAAACCGAAGGTCTTTTTACTGTTTCCACTAAGAGCTGTAGTCCATTTTAATTCATTATCATGATCGTTGAGCATGTTAGTGTAATTTGTCTCCTCCTCCCCCCTCTGTATACATAAATAATACAAAACTAGCTTGCTGTCCACACCTGTACTGAGTGAAAACTCGAGTCGTCGTAGAGAAGTGATGCATTGCCACACGTTTTGACTAATATCGTTGATAGATATCGAAAATAAACTTTACGTTTTGAAGTCATCAAGACACAAAAATCTGACAAATTGCTCACGATAACAAGAGGCAGGAAACATAACGTATGAAAGGATTCAAGAAACGGATTGTTCAACAAAAGAAGTATGTATGATATAATTGCAACATAAGATATCAAATTAAAGCCATAAGTCAAAGCTACTTTATAATATGTTTTCACTTTAAAATTGAAAAATCATACTCTAATATACTCTAATTTTGCATTAAAGCTGTTCATTTTGCTCCAGTTTAACGCCAGGGACACGAAGTATGAGCTTGTAATGTACATTTTAATAAATTGCCGGCTTTATCAAAACATAAGTCATAAAATTTAACATTATTTACCATTTTACAATATTTTATATTGTACTTGGCAAATTATATATATAGTATATATATATATATATATATATATATATATATATATATATATATATATATATATATATATATATATATATATATATATATATATATATATATATATATATATATATATATATATAACACATTCGAAAGGTGAAAAAATGAAATCTGTACTTTGAATAAAAGATAAAGAAAAGGAACTTCATATATAATTTTGGATTTATGCAGCGCACGAATGTCTTATAATGGTGTACTTGAAAGTGTTTAAAATGCAGCACCAAACGTTACATAATTTTTTTTCATCCATCGGTAATTAAGATAATTTGTCTTCCATAATTATGTCGTATTAACAACGCGAACTCTCTCGTACAAAATAATTTTAAATTACATAATTATAAATTAATAAATAATCACGGCATATTTACAATGCGATATTTCTGTCTCCTGTCTCTGTCTTTCTGTCTGTCTGTCTGTCCCTGATAATGCGTGTGTATTTTGTGTAACGATAGTAACGTCAACAAATACGCCTTAAGTGACCGACCCCCCCCCCCCACCTGTTCTAGTAATACTTTATTTGATATAAACGTCAATTACAGAAGTTAGTCATTCTCATTTGGGTTATTGATGTAACCACATCAAAAGTTTGATCAGCTGTACATTCAATGATGGATACTGTCCACGAGGGTGACGTGTGCGAGGTTCAAACACACACCTAATTTTCATTGTCGCACCTATAAATTAACTAGTCGTTACCACTCTGTGACGATACATGTTTTAAGTGTAGAATACGCGGTAAATTAAACCGCAAACTATCGTTGTTGTATTCTGTTTAATTTATTCAGAACTGTGACTTTATTTCAACTCTTAACTGGGAAACGAAAGCACTAAGAGTACCGATTCTAGACAATGTAATTCAATTAAAATAAAAATTTTGAAATGAACGCCAATGTCACAGCTTGATACAACAACGTTAAAATGACGTTCAGAAACGATTTAAATCGCCTAAAATTTCCATTTTAGATGTGATTATGCATTCTTTTGCTGGCAACGAATTCGATTGTGTGGAATAAATTGATTGCAAATGCACCAAAAGGAAAAATAAAATCAGTTGAGAAAGGACCTTTCTTAACTTCGGGTTTCCAACAATCGCAGCTTGATGACTTCCACAGTCACGCGTATAATATACTGCTTAAGGCGGCGGAGGTCTTAGGACTCATTTCTAAGCAACGCAACTTATCGTCTCCATAGCCAAGGATTATGTCTAGGAGAACATTTTTATTCAAAATGTGTGGATAATACCATAAGAAGCAATTTAAGCACGATGGCCCTGAAGATTATCATTTTTGGTTGAATATCCATAATATTATATATGAACAGAACTTCATGTTTTACGAATTCCCTACAGTCGTTTCATGCAGTGTTTAATCAATTTTCAAGCGACATAACCTAATGAATCGTCTTAAATATGAATTTCAATTATTTTAAGTACACAATAGTTATATAAAAGAAATAAGAATCTCTTTTATAAAATACCAGAATTATAGTTCGACCGTTGTTTTCAAATATTGTTAATTTTTCGAGAAGGGCGAAAAGTAGATCCTTTCTGATGCTATGAAACATTTTCTACGTCACGGATACAATTGTTACCAATGGAAATGCGCATTACAAAGGCTTTGCAAAAATCGTAACTATCAATAGAATATCATTGCAACCTAACCAAATAACAATCCTTTAATGAAGTTAGTTGTTGAAATGAATATATAGCTCAACAGATATTTTCCCTTAAGTTGTATGGCGTTGATAACGAAGTAAATTCGTCTTAAGTGCACATTTTGTTCTAGGAGACACAGACGTTGTCCCAATAAACAAGCCTGACATTATTTCCCAAGATTTTGAACTAATTACTTTGAGAACTTCTAGATAATGGGCAACATGGATGCTTGATTTCGGATGCGATGATTATATTTGAAAGCCACTCGTAACGCCCTTGTGTGCTTACGTAAAGATATAGGTTTTATTACATAATACACTTCCCAGTTTTAAAAATACCCATGACATTAATATCGTTGTCTAGGTGAATGTGTTCGGCATACTCGATCCTAATTATTAACTGTTTTTTTTTCTTTTTTTTTGGAAATTAAAATAACTCAAGTACACTATATTAAATAAAGCTCAGCAAATCAAGTATATTCACGGTGTCTTGTCTCATAAATTTTAAAATTGTATTTAGAAAGAAAATATCAGCGACGCATAACTATTACGTACATCACAA
>JAECUM010043093.1:0-16696 GCA_016617855.1 Megalonaias nervosa
CTCACTTGTACGGATTACCTATCCACACTCTATTATTTTCACGACCAAAATTTTAGCAGTGACTTGAATGTAGTGAATGAAAGCAAAAACTCTTACCCTAAATTGTATTAAATATCATTACCATTTGCACGACTACATGGCTAGCAATTGTTTAAAAGACACAATAATCTCCAGGTTTTAGAAATCAGTATGAATATTAATTTCATCCGTTCCGTCGTATTCAACAATTGGACTCTGATGTAAAATTAAAGAGTAATACTTAAGGCTGAAAGTTACAATAAATAATTTCCTTAATCGATGACTACATTGTAACTTATACTTACATTCCACTTACACACAATGATATGATTTTGATTTTTGTTTCTGTGCTTATTCATATTTTTAATCAGCAGATCTATCTATCTATATGCATCACTGATATCTACTCTTTGTCACGCCTTTAAATAATCTGCTTTGAATTGTAATATAACACGCTTTCTTACAGCTGGGAATCTCATTAAATTTTAATTTAAAAAGTACTACATGGTGTAGAACACTATGCCTGCATGTAGCGTCTGGCATATATTGAGACTATTAGTGTATCATTTTATTTCATGAGATTAATGGGGTATTGTTTTGGAACCCGACTAAATTACTCTCTTGTAGTAGTTAATTCCCTTTGCAAACAAGACTCATTTGGAAATATTATGTTTCAGTCTGGACACTCGATTGGTGCGTTGTCATAATATCTTAGATGTTTTGCTCAAATATGATATACCATAAAACTATTGCTTCAATGCATTGGTCATTAACCTTCGATTAAAGGGCAGAATTACTTATTTCAAAATATTGAAATGTTAAAGAGAGTGAATCGCTGATTCCGTTTATGATCCGTTAGATAGTTTCATATACATATTGCTAGTATACTCACCAATTGTATGGAACGCCTGCGCTCTCTGTTTAGGTGTCGTTGAATATAAACCAATTGCATATAACGCCTGCTTTCTCTGTTCACGTGTCGTTCAATATATATTTTGTCTATATGCACCATTGTTTCTTATGTGTAGCTGGTACAGGGAATCTCCGATATCGTGTCAGCATACAGTTTAAGCTGGTCAGAGTACAAAATGAGTAACTAATATAATCATAGTCATGAACCAGAATAGTCATACATACAAAATTGCTTATAGTGATGAACCAACACAAACACAAAATTGCATACAATGACGAAACAATATAGTGCTTCACGCAAAGCCACTGATATGCAAACAGAGGTCCTAATGAAAGGTGTTATTGGACAACGTTTTTTCAATGTTGAATACATTGTTAAGTTTCTATCCTGACCGCTTTAAAAGTTATTGTATTCAGACATGTGCTTACATTGTACATGCTGTACATATAACTAGACTACATCAAAAAAGAGGATAAACAATCTATCGAAATAGATAAAGTTAATGCCTTGTATCTCAAAAGTCAGTTGAGAACTAGATAATAATAATAATAATAATAATAATAATAATAATAATCGACTGCAGTTCAAAAGTGAATACATTTTAAGGTATCACTTAGTTGATATGTCTGATCATCAGCCAATATGCATGTATATCAGTATGTCCGCTTGTCTGTCTATGTGCATGTATGCTTATATCCATATACTGCTTACATGGAAACTTTGACCAATTCTTGCAGCTGAATATACATAGGTTCTGTGAAGCACTTTTGTTTTTGTGATATATTCTAGTGAACAAAACAGGCCAAACTTAGAAATCAAAACAAATATCTAACAAGTAAACTTGAGTCTTGTGTGTGTCCGTATATATATATATATATATATATATATATATATATATATATATATATATATATATATATATATATATATATATATATATATATATATATATATATATATATATATATATATATATATAAGACAGAGTTACAGACAGAGTAATGTGTTTGTAGAATAAATTTCACAATACATTTTTTGGTAGTCCGCTTGAGAGGTACCCATTAAGATTAAAGTATTGTCTAGTCCCGCAATAAATTTTTGACACTGAGGGATAGGCTCTGGTCTGCTTGTGGCAGATTTGAATTTTAATTAGGACCCAGACGAAATTCAGGGTTTTATAATACTTTCTCTTGTAGTACAATCAGTCCAAGTTTTTCTTCCGAAGGGTAAGTCTTGACTCGTTTGATTGTTCTAAAGTGGCTCGTGTCGGAAAGTGAGGGACAAAAGGGAAAGATTTGACTTCACCGGGAGTTGCGAATCTCGAACAAAGCATAAGGTTAGGTGCAATTACATACGATGTGTTCGTTGATGTAAGTTTGTAATTATTGTTGAATATATTCATTTTAATTTCATGATTCAAGTTTTCCATGAGTTTTTAAATAGGTGCATGTTTTATGATGCTATATGCATGTTTTATGCAAGAATGTCAAACAATATGTCGTTATATGTATGAGTTCGGATTTAGTTATTTGTATGTTAAAGAAGTCATGTAGTGAAATCTCATCATTTCTTCTGATGCAAACTATGTGAATATATAAATTATCTGTCTTAAATGATCAGTATAATTTTTGCTGAGGATTGATTTTCCTGTGTCTGGAAATGAGTCGCTAATCAGCAAAGTAACGGAGTTAGGACAAGGGGTGAAGTCCATTAATTCGTGTGTAATTACATATTGAATGAATCCTTTTCACCGGAGAATCGATGGTTGAATCGAGGAACCTGTGCTGACTGGCTAGTTAAACTGGTAATTTAATACCACAACGAGGCAATGATAGTATCAGAGAGGACTAATTATGTCATAGTCAGTTATGAATGTAGTAGCTGTTAACAAGATATCGATTTATGATAATAGGTTGTTTTCGTATTAGTGCGAATTACCATAACTAGTTCTTTTGAGTTTGATGGACGATATTTGATGCAAAGAGAGTGGGAATATGTGTTGATCCCAGGAGAAGGAGAATATCCTGACAGTATTTGTGTGTGATTTAGATTTTTAACGTAGCTTTTAACAATTTATCAGTCATATTGCTACGATGTCTGCAGTGTGACAGTTTATAGTGATGTCTAGCACTGGGGCATCATGCCGCAGACATGTGGCATGATGTCCCACCCAGTCACATTATCCTGACACCAGACCGACCAGTCCTAACACTAACCTCTTAATGCTGAGCGCCAAGCGAGGCAGCTGTTAGTACCATTTTATAGTCTTTGGTATGACTCGGCCGGGGTTCGAACCCGCGACCTCCCGCATCCGAGGCGGATGCTCTAACCACTAGGCCACCGGAGCGGTCTCTGACAGTATTTAGGGTTGGTGCTATGTCTCTTTGAAGGAAAAACAAGTTAACTCTATAGTGGAAAGGTGGTGCAGGCTGCAACCAGGAGGTTGATGACCCGAGAGTTAAAAAGAGAGAAAGATAAAGAAAGAGGCGGAAACGCTGACCGATCACCAGCAGCGATTGGGAAAGGACCGAAAGCACCAGGTGATGCTGTAATGGCTGCAATTTAAGTTCGATCAATTATTCGAACATTGATGAAATTTGCTCTGTCAGTATAATAGACTCATTCACATGTAATGTCCTATTTCATTTTGTTTATGTAATTGATTAAATTGTTGTATTGCACTGAACATGTATGTATCTGCTATGTTAACTTAAGATAGGATCATTTGTGACTGATATGTGCACAAGATAACGAGTGTTGTAAACTAGGCAAAACGTAGAAAAGTCTAATTAAGTATTTAGAATTCAGAGCATCATTCAAATAGCAATAATTTGAACATGGATAGAACATTTGTATAAATATTTGTTTAACTGAAAATGTACCCTGCCCCCCCTCTCCCAAGTTTTGTATTGGTAGTTGATTCAGACTGTTTATATACATAGTAACTTTGCGTTGTTACGACTTTAAGACTTAATACATGCAACTGAAAAAAGTGAACTAACAATTTAAAAAAATCAATATACCATTTATTTCTCTAAAATATGAAGTTAGATTTCAAGAGACACTTACTTATAGTTAATTAAAAAGTCCTTAATGTCTTATCATAGGTCCAAAGGTATAGAATGTTCCGACTGAATTACAATAGTTACCAATGCCCTGAATTAACACAATGATGCAATCCAAAACGTCTTTGAAAGAGCTCACAATGATTCCAAAGTAATAGTTAATCCAAAATCAACGAGCACGTAGTAATTCCAATGAATAATGTAAATAAATAATTCCTCCTGAATCAAAAGACAACCGTAAAGGATTCCACAGACTGACAAAAATATGAATTATATGTCACCATGCTTTTCATAACCTACAAGCGTGGACAAAGTTAGTCATGTAAACATCCTGCTTACAAATGACTAGTATCTTATAATACAATCTAAAATCATGGGCAAAAGTTAAGCATACAATGCAGATATATATAACAGCATATGACTCTATGGCCTTCAACTTGGTTAAAGAGAGATAGGAATAATCCGTGACCTTGACGTCTTTTAAATAAGAGCATTTGCTCTGTGCTTATTATGTTGCTTAATTTTCAATATGCAGCAATCTACTTATTTGTCCTGAAAAACGGGTACTAGCCTAATATTTCTGGTGACATCAAAACATGAACATGTGTCTAAATTGGTGTGGGTACGGAAGTGTGCTCCATCTGCTAGTTCCAATTATTTTTACTTATATTAAATTTCCATTTCCTTTATTGCTATATCTGCCTCTACCTTTCGTTCCTCTGCACATCTATTGCGCTCCCTTTTTTGCATTTCTCTCTCTCTCTCTCTCTCTCTCTCTCTCTCTCTCTCTCTCTCTCTCTCTCTCTCTCTCTCTCTCTCTCTCTCTTTGCCTCTGATTTTCAGCAAAAGATAATAACGTCTAGTAAATTCAAGGGACTCGACGTTTGTACTCACAATGATTTGATGTATTTCAAGGAATTCACAATAATTCTAAAACAGCGTATTAATCGAAAGCCAACGAGCATTTCGTGATTAAAATGAATAATTTAAATAAACAATTCCTCTTGAATTGTATCTGATAAGAAATGGATTATAGGGACTGATCTAAGATGGGAATTAATTATTTGTTTACCAAGCCCCTTTATATGTATATAGACTGGTTCTTATTCTTACATATCATTTGTACCATGGGTCCTTCAGTATGACTGACACAGTGGACTTTCTTTAAGATCTGATTATCAATATCTATCCTCAATGAATGAACATGTCAACATACAGTTTTCACCGGTCCTACCACTACAGCTCCTTCATGGCTGGTCATATCAACACTGTACCTTCATCAAAGGTCTTCTCATTATGTTATAAATGATGCAAGTTTGATGTCAAATATGGTCAGCATGACATCCATTTTAAGGCTTGTTATCGTTGTTCCTCTAAAAAGGAAGGTCATACCTATATGGAGTTTACGACAGAAGACCTTGTATGATGTCTTGTTAGGCATGAAACAAAACCATGGTGCCAAGTTGACACAATAAGTGCACTGCATCCTGTAAGTTGGAAATCCTTTTATTATTGTATAATGTCAAAAACGGTTTCAAGGCTCCGCAATTAAAAGGAAGAAATGGTTTCATTTTGAACTCTTGAAAATTCTCTCTAGCCTTGTTGAGCATCAATTCCTTCGAGGAACTCTTGATTTTTCCGTCATATATTTTACAAATCACGTAAAGACATATATACGTATGAGGACATACATGACGACTAAAGACAAAGAAATAAGAAAGCAGTTAAACACAGATTTAATACATATCTCCATCCTCCATGTATGTATGTATGTATGTATGTATGTATGTATGTATGTATGTATGTAAGAATGTATGTATGTATGTATGCATGTATGTATGTATGTATGTATGTATGTATGTATGTATGTATGTATGTACGTACGAATGTATGTATGTATGTATGTATGTACGTGCGAATGTATGTATGTAGTGCTTAGCTCTAAATGTATCTAGATAGCTAGTATGCCATCTATAATGTGTGTGCATTCTTGAGCTGTTAAATACCTTGAAAATTTGTACGATGCTAGATTATGAACAATAAACACAAGAACTCTTATCACTGGTTACACTGACTTGTTCCTGAGATGAAACTATCCTCCCCACACTAAAGTACTTGTTTATCAGTCACATGACTATTACCTGTATCTATGTCTCCTCTTATCTTCAGTGTGTAGCCTTGACCTGATGTAAATGTTTACATGTGGGGACAGCTACTTGTACCAAAAGGCCTCTGCTCATATCTTGTTTGAACAATATACTATCTTGTTTACGCAAACTAATGTCTTATCTAAACCAAAATAATATTCTATTAAACAAAATAATATATTGGTGTCTCTCTCAGCAATGGACATTTTTATAGCTTGAAGCTAAGAGAAGGTACTGTAGAAACTTTGCTTCCTTTTCTGTACTGTACTAGGTCATTCAGTACAATGTTAGTCTTTAGATCCAATGGTCGTGCGTTCAATACACGCTCTGGCCAGTGCGAGTTTGGTGCTTTGATCTACCCTTGGGCAGGATAAATTTTACTCACATTGATTTTGGGACGATATAAACCTCATGTGCTGACATGCCATAAACCACAAAGCAAGCAAATAAATGAACTTCACTACTGGGATCTTATGATACACAAAAATGGATAGAGAAGTCAAAAATGGCTCGAGATGCAACGATTTATCAATACAGTCAGTACTATAGACATGGCCTGTGAATATACGAGTATTGTATCGTGAGTGAGTATTGGGGTGAAAGAAGGCAAAGACATAAAGGTTAGATATAGACGTATCTGTTGAAACAAACCTTTGGTTATTCCTTACCTATTTTTGTTGTTTTCATAAATATATATCGTGTACAAATAACTGCATTGAAATCTGTGATAAGTTAATGCAGGTATAAGGTCACTGATTTACAAGCGGAATCGACGGATTAGTTGAACTCTCTAATATAAAGATTATAGTATAAGGAGTGTGCGATGATATGAACAAAGATCCTGTTTGATATCTTGATATCAAGAAACTGAAGCGCCTAAAATCACAGTTATGATCATCATGGTCATTGACAAATCCTAAAAGAGAAGAACGCAAATGATGAAAATTTTTGGACAAAATTACAAAAATATCACGCATTCCAACTGTAATCCCTAATATCATTCCATAACATTCCGTCATGGTCTACTTGGTATTTGCAGCACCTATTTGCCTCCGCATAAATCAATTAAGTTAACGGATTAACGAAAATATGTGATAGCACTGAACATGTATGTACTGTATGAAATGGAGTGACTCAAGTTTTCATATTCTCCTTACATCTTTCTTCTTTTTCTTCTCCGTATCGATCGATCGCCGACTACAATTATTTCGCGATGATTAAGAAATTATATGTCTAGCTCCTTTGTTCGCGATGTATGGCAGGATTTGTGACGATTTGGTCGTTTATAATATGCATAGGAAAAATAAGACATGCCAAGAAATATAATCCTTGCTTCATATTAAAATTAAAGAAAATATACAAACCAAAACACCCAGTCTTTGAAAATCAGTACTTCATTTGAACATTTACTGCTTTTATTTCTCCATGATAGATCAATGAAAATCGGGTCCCGGTTGGCCGAGTGGTCTGAGTCGCTATGCCTTTATAGACTAATGAAAATCGGGTCCCGTTGGCCGAGTGGTCCGAGTCGCTGTGCCTTTGTAGATCATTGACATTTCACCTGTGTTCGAGTCTAGGGTCGACCAGCATGGGTATGAGAGAAAGCTTGCCGGTATCTTTCAGTGGATCAGTGATTATTTCCTCTGTGTGTGTGTGTGTGTGTGTGTGTGTGTGTGTGTACACAGTAATGAAGTAAAGCTGACACGGCTATTACTTTAGGGGTTTAAATTGACTATTTTCTAAATTGTGTCACATTGTGTGACCGGACCGGAACGTTTTGGGTTTTTAATCACTATATATGACATAATTTTAGGGACCAAATTTCTTAGGGTTTCACCAATCTGGCCATGAGTAGATGTTTCTATAATTACTCTAGTTTGTCCGCATTGTACGGGGGGGGGGGGGCTGATGGTTTGGTCTTTACCACCTCATAATTTGCAATTTCGGGTCTTATATAACCTATGTAATCCAAGTTAAATTTGCCACTTTATGTAGCCTGGCATGTCGGTCTTGGATGTAGACCGACTTATTTTTATTATTTAGGGTATTGTATTCTTGATATTTGTATTTAATAATAATTATTGCCACCCCGGGTCTAATGTGATCTGCCCAGTTATACTAATCTTAATATTTATGTTTACCTATTTACGGATCAAGACTAGAGAAGAAAAGTTGAAGAGGAGTGATATCTTAGGTAAATATTATCAGGTTATCTCTTAATGTGATCTGTTACTCTATACACAGCTGTTAAAGAACTCTCTCTCTCTCTCTCTCTCTCTCTCTCTCTCTCTCTCTCTCTCTCTCTCTCTCTCTCTCTCTCTCGTCGTACTGTCAATTTTTATTGCTTATACATTCGTTAAAGCTTAATAAACTTCTGACCCATTGCTATTAGCATTGCCTTTGAAGAATGCCCCTGTTGCTGAATTACGGGTGTACTGTGTGATTGCAATGCTTAATTCTTTCAGGCCTGTTACCATTTACATTGCCTGGACTGTTCAGTGTCTATTCCAGCTGGCAGTCGTAACGAAGACAGGAATTTCCATCCCAACTGATGTTGGATCCGAGTCCGCGCACAGGTGAAACCAGGCCATACGCGACCTGAATTCCCTCGTCCCACGTCAGTAGTTCTGTCGTTCCTGCCACAAGGTCCGACACAGCATGATGACATACTATAGGGTTAGACACATGTCTGTGGCTAGGATATTGGGTGTGGTGAATAGACAGCTACTTGTGACCAACGGTGTTGACAATTAAATGACACAATATCTATATTTTCCCTTTGTTTCCTATCTAAGAAAATAATTTCAGTATGTTAAGTTGGGTCAGATTTGTATGTTTGCAAAATGACATCAACAATTCAGGGTATATACTAGGCGTATCTAGTTTATTTTCATGTACATTATTTCCTTTGTGTCAAGTAGCGTTGACATTCGTGGAAAACGTGATTTAGGTCTTCTAATTTTGTGCAATGTGGACAATTGGTTTCCATTATCATATTCATTGGGAGGTATTTGCCAAACTAACTGTCAGAAGTTTTTTTCTTTTTTATTTCCGCTGATAGCTCTTTTGTCTTGGGTGTTCGTCAGTTTGGAGTTGGAGACGTTACGTTTAAATGCTTTTGGATTACGTATAGTGCTCTTCCTTTCTTGGTGTTGTTCCAAATTGATTGCCATTTGGCGTCAATCTCCTTTCCTAATTTTGCTTTATTCCTCCTGTGTGCTGTTGCTGTATTCTAAATCCATAACGAGTGTTTCCTATAACCTTAATTAGGCTTCCTTATTTGCTCTTTCATTACCCTGGGATATCTATGTGGGATGGAATCCACATAAATTGTACTTCCTGTTGTTTTTTGTCGAACTCTTTTAGAATTAGGTTGGTTTGTGATAGGAAGTTTGCTCTGTTGTACTAGTTGTTTGATTCTTTTGATCTTAATTAGCGTGGGTGATCTCTTAGTATGACCGCTTTCTTTGCTGCACTGTCAAGTATTCATTTGAGGGCTATAATGATTGCCCAGAATTCTAAGGTCTACACAGAACGGTCATCGGATAGTCTGCTTCCTAATACTATATTCTCTACTCATATAAATATGGCGAATGCTGTTCTGTTAGGGTCTTCCGACTTGGATCCATCTGTAAATGTTTTCGTGTAGGAGGTGTACTTATTATCAATTTCTGTTAAAATGTGTCTTTTAGATCCCGTGGTTGTTCCCGATTTGTTTCCGAATGATGTTGTACAGAAATGTGATCTTGCATAGCTACAGGACTGAGTAATGATATTTAATCTGTTCTGCTTGGATGTTGCCAATTCCCAGTTCCTTCATTTTACCTTCCCCCCCCCCCCACCGGGTTTTGATGTGTTGCATCTTCCGATTATTCTTCCTTGTCGGATGTGTCTTAGCTTGGATGGAAATTCTTGTTGCGTATCTAAGGATGGATTCCTCTGTACAGAGTTGTAGTGGTGGCTCCCTTGCTAGTTTTAGCAGTTCTTCTAATGATGTGCTTCTCAATGCCCATGTGCGTGTTACGAACGCTTTATGTTGCATGCTGTCTAATTTCCTGAGTAGGTTTTGGCTTGTCGAGGCTTACACTTGACATCCATAGTCTAATTTCGATCTAATTGTTGATTGATATTGCGTCCGCAGTGTACCATCATCTGCTCCCCAATTGGTGCCTTTCAGGTTATTGACGAGTAATAAATCTCTGTTGCATCTTGTAATAAGATCTTCTATGTGATGTTTCCATGAGAGGTGTTCGTCAAAGTACGTACCCAGGAATTTTGGACAATTTTTCAAGACGTATTTGAGAATTATATAAGTATAATATTAGATGCTCTCCTTTTTTCTTGGTCTTCGGGGAGAAGAGAACTCCGACTGTTTTGACTGGTGATATCTGTAAACCCCATTTGTGGGCTCATTAAACCTATCACATCTAACCCATTTCATAGTTCATTGATAACGATTTCGATGGATGGGTTACCGACTTTCCATATGCCGCTATCATCAACACACTGGAAGATGTCTACTTTTATTTTTTGATCAATCGCTTGGTCCAGATCATTAATCATGATATTAAATAAGGTTTGACTCACTACACTTCCCTGTCGTGTCCCATTTTCCAGAATAATCATTTCCAACTCTGATTGTGATTCTGTGATCTGTTAGAAAGTTGAATATCCATCTGTGGATGCGGCCTGATTTTCCGTAGTTGTCAAGTTTTGCAATGAGGCCCTTGGGCCATATAAGGTCATAAGCTTTTTCCAGAACGGAATATGGCTATACGGGGTCTATCGGATTTGCCTGCAGCGTTAAATGCTAGTTTTATATGCGATTCTAGTCGTATTAGTTCATCGAGTGTAGACATTTTATTGTGGAAACCATTTTGAGTTTGAGATATCAGTTTGTTACTTTCTAGGTGATACTTTAGTCTGTTATTAATCATAATTTCCATGATTTTGCATAGAATAGTTGTTAGAGATATTAGTCTGTATGAGTTCATATCAGATTAATCCTTACCAGTTTTAGGGATAGGTATTACAATGGCTTGTTTCCAATTACTTGGGATTTCAACTGATTTCCTGCTTGTATTGATGAGGTCTAGTATCACCAAGTCCATGTTACTTGGGAGATTCCTACACCAGGGTATCCACTCCGGGAGAGGTGTTTTGTTTTAGATTTTATGGCTCCTCATTCAGGGTATTTGATTGGCGACCATGGTCTATAAATGGATGGAGATAGTGTGTTTATCTTCGCCCGATTCCGTTCGAGTTAGTGCTCATCCCTATAAAATGCATTTCTAGTTTTTTTGGCCCTGTCCTTTGTGGAAATAACATCGGGGCTTTTGAGGGTAGTTGTGGTTGGTTTCCCCCATAATCAATTTGATTTTATCCCACACCTGTTTTGCATTGCTTTTGATATTTATGAATGAGCAGAATTCTGACCAAGTTTCTATTTGGCCGTGAGAATGACTCTTTTGGTATCATTATCTTGTGTTTTTGAAAGGTCTGAAGCAAGCGTAGAATCTTTCAATTTAAGGATTTTATTTTGTTGATCTTAGTTGCTTGCTTTCAATCGTCATTCTACTAAGGTAATGCCTGTCTTCCCTATCCTCACCTTTTTTTTGGGGGGGGGGGGGGATGCTCATTTCAGCTGCCCAGGACAGAGTGTCACATCTTGGTTGAATTTGTTTTTTTCGTTGTGCAGAAGACTTCCAGCTAACCCCACCAGTACAATTAGTTTTGCCATTATCTCCATTTTGGTTGTGTAATTAAGTTATTGATGGTATTGGAGATATTACGAGAGATAATGATAGGGAAAGTGATCGCTCCATAGGATGCTAGTGTTTTCCACTTCCTAGTCTGCAAATTGAGCTATATGGGTGACGATGTAGTGAGGTCTATTAAGGTTAGTTTCCGGGTTGATTCTGATTTTTTTTCCTTGTGTTTAGAATTACTGGGTTGGTCATAGCGACCATTATTAAAAAATATTTCCCATTTTACCTATGCAGTTTGCTCCCCACCTGTCATTATGTGCATTGAAATCCCAAAGGATTATACTAGCGAACGCTCAGCTGATTATGCCTGAAGCAGTGAAGCGAATGAAAACATCCCCCCACGGTGGTTTTCTCGCCACTGGCATGGCATCGCAAGTATACCGCATGATCAGACGAGGCAGCATCGTCGTTTACTCTTCTTTCCTTTTTCTTCTTCTTTCTGTATTTTCCTTGCTTCCTCAATAGCTTCCATGGCTCGGTCATCCAAAATGCGGTGATCATATTCCAGGTGCATCTGGAACTCTAAACGTTTCTGTATTCGGCTCATGTTTTTATGTTGACTAGTCAAAGACGGATAATCAGACAGATACGATACGAGCTTTGATTTAGATCGCTCTCGCATCTGTTTTTTCCCAAAAGGTGGAATTTTTAATTGGTCATGTGGACAGAAATAAGAGCCACCCTCCACTCGCTTGTATGTATGCAGGGCATGCTACTTAATTAACATGTTTGACCGCGGAAAGCGATTACGGCGGCTAGGGAGCCGCATACTCCCACAGTAGAAGCACCCAACATTAAGGGTGCTTTTATGGTCTAAAACGACTCATATGCGTGTTTTAGAATAAAGCGTCTGTGCTATTTATAAAGAAAAAGAAATAAAGCGGGCTGAGTTAGTCTGTGTGGTAAATTTATCTGGGTTTGCCGAAGCATTATTGTGTTGTGTGTAATAATTTTGGAGGACAATATGTAATTACGAAGTTAGACCCACCTTGTGCGGGGGCCTGATGGCTTGGGTTTTGGCAATCTTAGTTCATTAATTTAGGGCTTACTAACTATCGTAAGTTTGTTGCCGCATTGTACAGCGGGGGCTGATGATCATGGGCTTAAAATCACCTTATATAGCTAAGTTGAGTATGTATCCTATTTAGGCGTAATTCAGTTAGTGCCACTTTGTGAGGAGGGGGCTGATGACTGGGGTTATAGCCACGTTATTTTGTCTAATTTGGGGCCAGGTGTGTTTTAATAAGATAGACTCACACAGTCCGTCAGGAAAGTAGATAGTTTTAGAGGAATAGGTGTTAGTATTATTTATACAGTTATTAGAGTAAGATAATTTCATTGCAACCCATTTCCTTGTTTGTAGTTGAATTAACATGGTGGCTTGGTAAACCTGATACCTGTTGGCGTTGCTAACAGCTCTTGACCTGTGATTCTACATTGCCCTATAGCCAAGTTGAAGTCTGCGACTTGAGGTTTTGGCGTCTGTTATTAAACGTTCCCTGTTAACCAAATGGAACATACGCCGTGGCGTTGGAGGAGCAGGTTATGCCTTCATAACTGTCGTAGGTTCCGCCACGCCCACAGGCGAAGCCTGGACCGACCGAATCTCAGATTTCCCTACATCCTTTCTAGTTCCCCTGCCCTCTCTCCAGGCCACATCACATTTATTCCTATGCGGTCTGTATTATGCGGGATTTTGGTATCTATACTTTACCATACTTGTTTACTTTCTCGAGGAATGCGATGATATTGCAGTAAGTTATAGTCATATCTCTATTTCTGCTTAGCTCCAGGAAGTCTGAGTATCTCTATACGTCGATGCAATTTTTTGTTGTTTATTCTTGAAACTAATTCTTTGGTTCTGATATCTTGGGGAAGCGTTGAAGACATGGTTAAGGACTTCCGGTGTAGGGCAGTGTGCGCAGTTAGTGCTCTTGGTTGAACTCCTGAACCAAAAGAGGATTCTAGACCAGAAACCCCAATCTCCCTCCCAATTTTGGAGAGAGGTTTTCCAGACCTCTAGATTTATTTCATCTTATCCGCCATCAATCTAACATCTGACAAACAAATTCTGTAAAAGATTTAATTCAATCAATTATACTGGTATAATAAGCGACTGTGGTTACCATTTATGGATCGGTATGGTTATTCGCAACTGAACTTGGCAGATGATCCAATGACATTGTTGACGCACTTTTTGATAATGATATAAGTCAAAAAATAAACAGCAGGATGACGATCGGTCTACCATTCCACGAGGTCTGTCAGAAAAGCCTCATGAAGTCCTAAAAGTCCCTTCCAGACATACCCCCCCCCCGGCGAATTTCTAAATATACGAGACGAAACTTTAGAAACTCAGAGGGCTGTCTATTTCATGTAGGCCTTTTTTGTGGCCCACGGGCACTCTTCATTTTGGTTAAGACATACCCCCCGGTGTGTTCCTAGATATCCGAAACAAAACTTTAGGAACTCAGAGGGCTGTCTATTTCAAGGCCTTTCTTGTAGCCTACAGGCACCTAATGAGGTTTGTTTTAGTCTGGGGAATGTCCTTGTGTGGGGTACCACTTCAGTGAGGTCACAAGGTCACAAGCTCACATCACCCTGCTGTTTATTTTTGGACGGCACAAACACATAGGACGGCACAACACATAAACTTATCCTAAGGACGACACATACAAACGGGGGAGCCTTATCTACGTCCAACAGATTTTGTATACTCTCCCCATGATCACCCCGAGGAGAGTGCAAAAGTACACCCACCACGTGGTGACATGGTGGGAGAGTGTATTTTTTCTGTTGAATTTCGAGGGTTTCTCCGGACCCCCCCAATTATCTTAGGAAAAATGGTAATCCAGAACCTACTCACCGACATGTGCCTGTTATGGGAAACGAACCACAGACCTTCAGTACGAGAAACCAACATTCCTGCACTGAGCCATGACATTCGGTTACATGTATATGTTCAAAAAATTATGATATACTTACCAGTTACCTGATTTTGAATAGCATTTCATTTTCTGATTTTGGAAAGCATTATTATAAAATTGAATCGCGAAATCTGAAATCTTACATATTTAAAATATATTACCGTCTATTTGTACAGAAAAAACGAAATCCTGTGCTAAGCTTTAACACAGCGGCTGTGTACATCATAGGCAGAGACTCTGCAGTCTGGAAAATCGATAGTGGGTTTTTACCAAGCCTTATACATAATGTGAAGATTCCGAGCATCCAAGTGGAAATCAATACAGAACATGTTTCATATATTTTCTAATTCTAAGGTCTTAAAATTACTATACCAGATGATTTTTATTGATACAGACATACAAACAAAACGAACTCACTAATACATTACAAAATCGTCTGGAAATCACTTGACAGATTTCTACAGTATTGTAATATAAGCCAAATCATTACAACAGCGCTTTATTACAGACAGACTTACGCAGTCGAAAATCAATAAATTCTCTGCATTATATCAGCTTATAGAACACCTGCTCCAGTACGAACTGATATATTAAACATATATTTTTCATTCTAAGGCTTTAAAATTACTATATTATTTGATAATTTTCATTGATTACAGCTCTACATTACAGACAAACGGATGATAAATGCCCTGCATCAGCTGAAGCCTTAATGAACTAAGCATAGGTATATATCTATGTTCGATAATCCAAATACGATTTATGTTATCTGGAAGACAGTATTATCTCCCTTCTAAATATCTCCTCACATATAAGTTGCTACTAATTAAATCGAATAATGATAAATTTTAAAGTTTTGCCAAAACTTAATTAAAGATACTGGTGTAATGACCAAATGCTAGAGCATTAATTCCGTCTTTGCAATATCTTTTATCAACAAAAGTGCTCAGTCCACGCTTAATAATCGTATCAGTTTCAAGCTTGTGAAGATTGGATTTGATAATAATTCGTTTTTATAAAGCTAACATTATTGTTTAACGCTGATTTAAAATCGTTAAATTTCATACATGTTTTTACATACCCACGAGGAATACCTTTTGCTTTCTTTGCCAGTTTATTATCGTCGAGAATTACAGCATACATTTTACTTCGAAGTCCAACAAACTCTCTCACCGGCACAAACATAAATTCGTCTTTCATTTTGCCAATACCTTTTTTATTTGCATCATCATGAAATCCACTACTTGTCGGATAATCTGATGAATCAAATAGGTCACGACGGTTATAAATATCTTTATAGACATCTTTACATTTTATATTATAAACTAGCGAATCTGTATCAGTAAATAGCAACTCTGAATCTGGCCACTGCTTTCTGGTAAAATTATAGTGAAAGTCGTACATCAGCCACTCTGATACATCAAGTACAGCTGCACCAACATAAATTGGTTTATTTAACTTTAAATTTGTCTTTCGTCGTTGTATTGCAACAAGATTTTCATTCAATATTTTCATACTAACAAATTATTATTAACTAATTTACTTCTGCGATTTATGTTTTTTACAATTTCTATAGAAACTCTTTTTCGAATATTTTCCATTGTCTTGCCGAACACCGAGTTATTCATTAACTTGAAAAAGTTTTTCCTCAAAGTCGGTCTTGGCCACAGCACGACATTTCGTATTTAAGTCAATATAATTTGACATCCACCTAGATTGATTAAACTTTAGTACGCGATGGACTTTTCTCAGAATTAGTCCAGCAACTACTGCTTGTTTTAAATTTTTGTAATGTATCACGTAATTTTTTTTATTTAGCAAATTTGGAACTAACTTATTAACAATGGAAATTGTTTGC
>JAECUM010043094.1:0-23553 GCA_016617855.1 Megalonaias nervosa
TGTGTGTACACATACATACATACATACATACATACATACATACATACATACATACATGAGAGATATAATACAAATCATATGGAAAATAAAGGTCCTTTCAGGTACATTGGATCCTTCAAGAGATCGTGTGTGCCAAGGATTGTCTAAGATAATTGCAAAAACTGACAATGATATATTGCAAGCTATGTTGTTTGTTTAACATGTGAAAGTTTCTCATTATCTCATACGTACTGAAAACTGCAGATCTTACACGTGATGAAACAAATCACAATCTGTGTTTTGCGTATTTCGATTGAGTATTCTCTCTTCACTGCGCTAGAGAAGAATGTGTTTCTCTCTAACATATGTTCTCACGTTTTCCATTGTTCATCACCACAGAAACAGATGTGCCAGTAAGGCTTTGACTTGTAACTGGCTTTGACTTAGTTTTGGATTCGGAGGTTTTTTGGTCTGCGGAAGGTTACCACTGGTTTGCTCGGGAAGATTAACTTCTGTGTGTCACACGATTCTGTAAGTAGGCCAGTGTGTCTGGATGATTTCACTCATTTTTGGGTGGTCAGGATAGTATTAGCATGATAAATGGTATCTGATCAACTGGTTCTTGTTCTCTATATTTTCCGAGTTCGATACAGTATATTTGCTCGACCTTCATCGTTGCCTTCGCCATGAGATCTTAGTCGTAGTCGCCGCCTTCAATATGTCTAAGAAGCTAAATAAAAACCACTAAAAATAGTCAAGTTTCACAGTAATGATTGAACGACAAAGAAGTTGGACAGGAGTCCGGTAGCAAAACTCCTCTCTTTTCCGTCCATATGTTCAGTGACATTACACATAATTACAACAATGCACAACCACCACTGAAGCTCCAAAATTGGGAACGAAACAGAATCGTACTAAATACGCACCTAAGAACACTGCAGCCAAACCGATTTAATCAAGAAGGCACCAATCCAACACGCACACGCAAATAAAATAAAAAGGCATTATCTATTAATGAAATAATTGGTTTATATAGTTTCTCATTTATTCACTTCCCTATAATTACTACACCTTTGTAGTTCCTGTTGGTATTAGGATTATGATGGTGGATATTGCTAAAAATCGAGAAAATAAATTATCTGTGATAAAATCTATGTCTGCACCAGTTTGTATCAAGAAATATATGATACTCTTGCTTCTCCTTCTCGACTCCGATCACAATTATTGTATCCTATATAGTCTCCACATTTGTTTCTTAGCTCAGAAATTTCCACTATGACCAAATCCTAATAAATCATGTGAGTCTAAATACCTTCAAAGATGAACTCACAGTAAAGTTTTTGTCTCATAGGTTATCCGGCAATTTTTGGGGATAGGTTGGACTGTAAACAAGGCACCGTCCAATGTGTCACATATTTAACTTCCGGGTCAGCATCAATGCCTCATTACTCACTGTGTACTATCGCTAAAATACACACAGACAACCACACCATAATGCTAATTCTAAAGAATAAACAATTACTTTGCACTCAAAACCAAAATTGCCTAAACCTAACTCTAGTAACATTTCAAAATGAGAGGAAAACATTCCCTTCAAATAGACTGGGACTAGATTCCTGGGCAAAGAATAGGATGTAACAGTTGTGACCTGAGTCCCATCATGCCAATTTATATATGTCAAAGTTTCATATTTGTCAAACTTTTATATTTGCATGCCACTCCTATTTCAACTTTTCACTTAAAGTCTTTTAGAATTTCATAGCACACAAGATGTGTGACAGCTGTCAGAAAGTTGTATTGTTGGTGTTGCACAGGGTGCAAAGTTTGGGCCAAGTGCTCTTGAGAAACCAAAACTTAATTGCAACATCTTCCTTAATTATAAGAAGTTTTCAATGCAGTAAATAAATTTAATTATAATACAAGAAAAAGTTCTGTCTGAGAATCTGTTTGAAATAGAAAAACATTAATAAATTAATTTTAATAAATTTTAAATAAAAAGTAAATTTTCAAAAAATATCATACAAATTTTAAAATTCGGAGTGACAAATTTTAGACTGCAAAGTTGCCTAATCAATGATATTTAAAATAACTTGATCTGTACAACATTTTGTCCAGGGTGGTGAAGCAAGATAGCTCACAGTGTTTTTTGCAGCAAATTGCTATACGCCTGCTCAAATGCATATAGGTGTACACACTAAAGAAACAATGGCAAATGCAATGCCCCACATTTATTGTGTCAGATACTCAGCCAGTTGTTAGAATAAATAATGGCGCATTCAAATTTCCAATTTTTATGGGATCAGTACCGTGTCTTATAGCAGAAGTCCATTGCGTTTTAATGTCGATAACCACAAAAGTACAGCTCCAGAGAGTCTCTACCTTATTATACAATATGTTCTGATCTCTCTCATGAAGATCAAAGCCGTGTGTTTGAGGTGCTATTTATCGGTGTGGTAATATGAACTAATCCTGGTCACTTATGGCAGGTACAATGAACACGCCATTGTGAAACTTTGGTATCACCACCTGATTACTGGACAGCTTCCAAACTAATCCACCTCTTGCACCTTGTCCCAAATACCAGACCAGACTTAAACATGTACAACATGTTTGTCTTAATCTTAGAGGTCAGTAATATGTAAGCAAACAAAGTTAGAATTTGCTAGAGGTGGAGATTTCAAAATGGCAATAAGAGTGAAGTCACAAGAAAGAACATTAAACTTGACATAGTGTCACTCAGAAATGTAGAGCAATAGGCGTGTATTAAAGCGAATATTCATCCCAGACGTATATGACGTTTTTAGAAGAAGGTTCGTCAGTAAAATATATTACGTCACATAAGCAACTTCATGATGGAAATAACATTATAGAATATTGTAAGTGCATATAGCCAAATATGTGCCTAACGGATCAACTATAGGTACACTTAGATCCTATTTGATGTACTAAATGTGAAATTCTGATCCCAAACATTCTAAAATATATGGACATTTTTGTTCATGTGGGGTAGGTAACCATGCTAAAATCAGTTGTACAAAGATAAATTCAAATAAGTCTCTTTGATCATTTAAATTATTATTAGTAATTAAAGTAAAGAGGGTATTAGAATGGGATGTTAGATTAGGCCACAATGTCGCACTTTATAAGTCAATGTCTTATCCAAACTGACAATAAAATAAAACGCTTTGTGTGTCAGACTTACTTTAATTTGCTGTTTTCTTACTTCCAAGGGTACATATACTTGGGGAAAGTATATTTTATCCTTTGACCTACATTTATTTTAACATTTTTCAATCTGTGAGTTTAAAATGTCTCGATAGACTACCTGAGTGGGCTCTACTACATAATTTTCAACCCATTCTCACATTAAGTACCATATAACAACGGTTATAAACAGTAATGAAAGCCATACAAGCAGATATGTGTTACTCATATAGTCACCCCAACATAAACACATAAATTAAAACTACTTGGACCCATATTACATCGTTTAAATGACCTAAAGGTACAGTATCAACTAGAAAGATGTCTTCTGTGTTGTCAATAAAGACCTCGTTTTGACTTGAAAGATATTTTCTCTGATAGACTTTTTCACAAATATCCACCATTGCAACTTGTATAAGGTGTAGAAATACTTGCATGCTGATAACAATGAGTTTCAACTCCATAGACTCTATACATTTGAATATTTTGTCTTAAATTTAAAAAATAAATTTAATTCACTTAATGTTTTAATTTAATTCGTTCAAATTTGAATTGTATGATTCTATTTTGTATGGTCAATACACACAAAATATCAAAATTTCATGTCTCTAGCTTTAATAATGAACTTGGAATACCATTTTAAACTTTAATGGATATGGCACATACAGAACTCATATCACAATTATTTTTCCTATATTGTCTCTACATTTGTTTCTTACTACTAAACTTTTCACTATGTTCAAATCCTAATAAATCAGATGTTAATCTAAAATACCTTCAAAGATGAAATCACGGTGAAATTCTTGTCATACTTTATCCGGAATGTTTTGAGAGGCTGGACTGTAAACAAAGCACCGTATGGGTCACATATTTTACAGATGAGAGAGGAAACAATGCTCTAAAAATAGACTAGGGCTACATTCGTAGGTACTGAAACGAAAGTAATAATTCTGACATGAGTCCTTTCTGTAGGTCAATTATAACTAGGCTGCCATATATGTTTAGATAGATTGATAGACAGATGGATGGATGATGTGCATAGATAGATAGATAGATAGATAGATAGATATAGTCCCTTCACATGTAAATTATTTACCAACGTTACATTTTATAATTTCACACGGTGAATTACTGAAAACACTTCTCTAGTGAATTTTCGATCACACAACTGATGTCGCGCGAATGTAAATGTTCTTCATGAAGCTAACTGAAATGCGACAGGAACTTATTTACGCACGTCGTCTGCATGACATGACGTCATAATACACGCTCTCGAAAGTTTCATGCTTCAAGTCTCCATGGTCCATTCCTATTTTTACTGTTGGCGCATGGTATTGATTTGCCTCATCAGGTAAACAATATAGGCCTACTCCATTTTTTTTTAAAAAAAGATCCACACAAAGAGGCTCAAATTAGCGATTTTCTTAACAAATATTTATTATACATGCAAATAATACAGTATGTACAAGAATTAATTATTTAACTTTTTGTTAAATTTAAGTCTATTGAGTATATGATATTTTTGCACAATTATAATTTGTCCTTTACTTGACATATATCTTTCTCTGTTATTTATCTACTCGTCTTCATAACCAATCTGATTAAAATCATATCCACACTCTCCTACGTGAAGATCTGACAGTGACTGTTTAGGGGACGTGTTTTGGTGACATTTGAATTGGCCAATAGCAATGAGTCTCAGAAATTTAAATTGAATCAAATCCTTCGGCACACATTGATACTCTTCAGCCATACTCCTCAGTCTTCCAACGCGAGTGGGCCCCGAGTGGCTTAATGGTCTAAAGAGCTCACCGTTACGGATCATTGGTATCTCACCTCTGTCTGCGTGGGTTCGAGTTTCGGGTCCGGTCAATGTGGGTATGTGAGAAAGCTTGCCAGTAGCTTCTCTTGGGTCGGTGGTTCTTTCCGGGCTTTTTCGAGGTTCTTCCTGCACCATTTATACTGGCCATCATGTATAGCATATCTTGTGCTGAAAAATGGTGTTAAACCCTACAACAACAACAACAACAAATCCCAACGCGAAGGTATGAAACTTCATCTGATGGGCTGATAAAATTGCGATTATGGTATGTTCCCCTAAGCGATCGTTGTCATATCTTCACGTAGGACAGTGGAGTTATGTTTTTAATCAGACATGCAGGATAACAAATATATCTCGTCAACATCCCCAATACATTACTGACTTGTGCAATTAGGACCCCGTGTGGGTGAGTGGTCTATGACGATCACCTTCACATATCACTGACATCTCACTTCTGTCTGTCTATGTTCGAGTCTAGGCTAAGCTAATCTGGGTATTTGAGAAAGTTTGCCAATAGCTTCAAATGGGTCAATGACTCTTCTGGATGTTTTCCTATGTTTTTCCTACACCAGACATACTGTCCGCCACGTACAATGTTCATAAAAAAGGCATTAAACCAATAAAAACAAGCAAGCAAACAAATTTGTGCAATTATTGATAATGGCAAATTTTCATTGCATTTGTACCGGCTGAAGCACGGGGCCGCTTCTCACAAGAGTGCGGACATATTTTAATCGTATGCGAAATTATTCGTCGATACAACTTGATATGTATTCAAATTCAACTCATCAATGTCTGTTTATCTAAACCCTGGTCCTGATATATATGACAACCGTTGGAGAACAGTACATGCAAATTTATGAGGACTGACAAATAAATTAGACTTAGTTTCTGCTAACCTAGGGTCTTTCGATGTCTGACTGAAACTACCGTCTATATTCGCCTGTAAGAAAAGACCAACTGCAAACTGGACAGACCCAGATACGCCGTCGCATAGTGACCCGGTTAATCTGGGTCTGTGCAGTTTGTTAGAAGTAATCAGTAAAGCAAACAACATAGACCCTGCGCTGCAGACGCATTATGCTACGGCATATCAGGATCTTTGTTGTTTGCAATTTGCATCGATTTATAAGCAAGTAGAGACGGTATGTATGAATGTACAAACAAGGACATTGATTTAGATAGCTCACACACCACAAATTATGTCATAATAGAAGATAACTGTTGACTGGAGGTAACGTTCTTTTTAATGGCAGTCAGATCTAGAAGTGGATGGCATTGAAATATTATACATCAGATATTTACTACTAGTAATGGTGTCTGATTTTTTAACTAACGGCTAAAACCTTGGATTAATGTTGGTATCCATCGACTTATGAGAAAACGAAATATATCAATCACGACTGAGAAAGATATACGAAATAGCGCACTGAAACAGTAACTATTATTATGAACTATTCATATTATTTTAAAACATCCATATGACCCTTGACCATAACATGCGTTACCACTGCCTGACGCACTTATATGCTGGACCAATCATTTTTTGTTTTGGTAAATTTAAATCGTGTGTCCCTATATGAAAATAATTTTGCACCACACATATTCCTTTCTTCATCAAAAATACCCCGCAGTCCTTTAACCCTATTTTATACTTATACGCAAAACAATATATTTTGTATTATCACCCGGAGCAGGAATATCAGCATCTACGAGGTAATCAAAGCCTTTGCGTTTAGTACTTTGCCCAAACAGTCTGGAAACAATTTTAGAAGTGCCCGCCATATTAAACTGCTTATATTGCAAGAAATTATTGACTACACAGATTACACTAATCTGAACAATTAGAAAGACTTAGAATTGTTATATATTTATGCCTATAATGTAGTAGCAGATAGGGTACAAAATATTTGTGAATAAATATTTTATTATAGACTCTGAGTCTGAAAAGTATTAGAAATACTGTTAACTGAAGTTGCAGAAGAAACAATTTTGCTGTAAGTATGTATGTTTCTCTTAGATACTTCTAATATACTGTACTGTGTTTAAAAATTATATTGCTGCAAGAGATTTGAAATCGACCTAAAATAGATGCACAGCAATGTACATGACGTTTAGAATTAAGATAATTTCTTACTATCGCTTCGGTGTGTTGAGTGGGGGTGGGGGTGGGGAAGAACCATAGAAGTAAGTATATTGCGGTAATAGCAATCCTAGCCATTGATATTTGTTTTTACATTTTTTCAAACTTCTAAATAACAAATGAAAGTTTCAAAATAATTCTTTATAACTAAAAGCAAATATTTGCTCGTATCTTCTTTGTTTAAATTAAATCTGATGTTTGCGTGTTGTTAAGGATTGCAAGATATTTGAAAAAAGTATATAAATAAAACACATATTATTGAAAAAGTAATTGCGACAAGAACTTTGGATATGGAAATATTAGTTTTGTAGTCACCAGGAATCGTGTCACATTCTGTATACCAGCCACAAAATAAAATTATCGCCTATGTTCCGCGATTTAAATATACTGCTGTGTTTACAGCACAGAATGTCAATAAAAATATGATAAATTTGCATTTTGTTCCTAACACACAAACCACATTGCACAGTCAATATATGTAAGAACTCACAAAGAAGTGAGACATAAACAAGGTTAAAGCCTTATATACAAATAAACAAATTTCAGTGTGTGTGTGTGTGTGTGTGTGTGTGTGTGGAATTTTATCAATTTTTGTGTCATATTGCTACGATGTTTGCAGTGTGGCAGTTTATGGTGTTGCTAGCACATAAAGCGTGTGCTAGATAAATCAATACCATAAGAATTTTTTTTTTAAAAAAAACAGTCCGTATAATATGTTTTGTGAACTAAATCGTGACTTTATGACAAAAAAAAAAAGTAAATAGAGTCATAACGAAGAGACAAAAAGTTCATTTAAAAGAAAAGTACATGAGCACAGATTTTACCGAGGTAGCAGTCAAGAAGCAAGCAAGCAACAACAACAACAATAATAATAATAATAATAATAATAATAATATCAAACCCGTTAGAGTGACTGAGACAAGAACACAAAACACATTTCAACATAATAATCCGACTTCAATTTCAACCTTACGCCTTCATTGCACATATGCCCTGTAGAAACTATGGGATGCATGTTTCATTTTTGCTGGGATAAAAGATTTATCTAAATTCCTTTTGTCAATATTGGTGTGGTCCCTCTCAGAATTAACATCATCTGAGGGACCCCTAGTGTCAAACGTTAAAGGGTTTTTATGTGTATTTGTTTTTTATCAAAGTGTATGTGCCTTGTGTTTTATTTTTTACGAAATTTTGATTTTATAATTTTGAAGTAGGGTATATACACAATTCAGATTTGTTATATTTCAAGTTATTGATTAGATTATAGTTCTTTCTCGCATTGATAATTTTCCATAATATCTTTTATTAGAGGAGAAGTAGAAATTTTAGTTTTAAACTAGTCTAAATACAATAGCATACGCTGCTAGGTAAGTAAGTTCATATCCTTAGGCTCATGGCATACGTGCACAACATGTGCTCTCAACAGTGAGCACCATGTGCACGTGCTGCACAATTTTCTCTATTTCAAAATTCACAATTATGTTCCTTCAAATAAATTCACTTGTATATGTTTAACATAGTTTAATTGTTAATTCAAAATTCACATTTTAAACGTTAGTGTTTATTTATGCAAAATTTTGTTAATATTAAATCTTTAATTCTATTTCTAAATATCTATTACATAATCATAGTTTTTTAATGGATATAGAAAGTTAGCATAAGCAAAGAGAGCAGTTTGAAGGTATATAAACTGTCCGTTTGTCAAGTATATTTCAAATATTTTTTTAATTATATCTCAAGTCTTAAAGTTATCGTAAATTCTTGAAAATTTCTGAAGATGATGTTCCGTTTGTCAAGTATATATATATATATATATATATATATATATATATATATATATATATATATATATATATATATATATATATCGTAAATTCTTGAAAAAGTTCAGAAGGTAATGTTCCTTTGTGTAACGTTACTAGTCTATCTTACAGATATATAGTTCTTTACCAAATACGGTTCTTTTGCTTTATCCATAGTTTTTTCACAGTTCATTACCGAAGGTACAAATCCATTTTCTTGAATGCATGTCCGTAATCATTTCCAGTTCATTGTTCCTTTTATTCTTGTTATGGCTCCGTCCTTTCTTCCCGGCTCGTGGCTTCCCTCACATCTCTAGGATCCCAGGAAACCACTTCACAGGAAGGAGTATCAAAGTCATAAGTTCTAAGTAGTTCATTTTGTTCTTGGTATGACTCCGTCCTTTCTCCCGGCTCGTGGCTTCCCTCACATCTCTAGGATCCCAGGAAACCACTTCACAGGAAGGAGTATCGAAGTCATAAATTCCATGTTGATTCTTTCCTTTCCATTGGCAAGCCATCTTCAAAGTATTTAGTACTAGTATATAATAGAAGCTATCCTCAGCAAGGAATCCTTTTATCACAGAACAAAAGGCATGACGAAAAGAAATAGATTTATAAACCCTGACTGAATTTTGTTCCGTGCATCAGACAAGTTATAAGTACCCAATGTCCATGTTGCAACGTAGGTATTTCTATCAATAACATTCCTGAAGTGCTGAAAAGGGATCTATTGCAAATTGTAAAAACATCATCATGTAATGGCGTGTATGATATCCAGTGTGTTTTTAAAAGTATAATCGTGTCTTAGTGAAAGACACACAACATCATAGATATTACTTCATACATGATGCAAAATGTACCTTGTGTTTAATGCCATAGACACGTCCAGACAAAATCAGACGTCAACACATTAATTGCTAAAGGCAACTTGCTTAATGATGAGTGCCTTTGGCACGCCTGCACGAAGTACAAGGCACGATCGTGCTCTGCGCGTGTACCAGAGGTACAATCGTGGACTATGCAAATAGTCACATATATTCCATCAGGTTTTATACCTCAATGCAGTAACCAGTAGTTTTACAAAGGCATCTATTGTGTTAAAGGGTTTGCAAAGGTACGAAAGCCAGCAGGAATAAAACAGTAATATACATTTAAAAATTAGAGATATGTGCCAAGCGTGGCAGAAATATTGAGCTTTAGATACATGTATTGGGTTTCAAGATGAAAAGGTTAACAGAGTTGATATTTTTACATCGCAACAATGACGTAAATCTTACACAGAACTGAATACAAATTTTAGAAATAAAGAAACTCATGCTTTCGAGAAAGACTTCATCAAAATAATGAACAGCAACGTGTTTGGTACACCAATGTAAAATCTCACGGAAAGGGCATCGCAAAAATGCACGGATGAAAATATTTTTATTAATCCCAGAAAGATTTATCATTTGCATTAAGAACAAATATTGGCAATTAATTAATGTTAGTCTGTAGGACAACGAAAGAATAAAATCGAAGAAACCATTCTATGGTGGATTTACACTGTGAGAGATATCCAAATGGTTGATATATTAATTAAATTCCAAAGGTAAGGAACAAAAACAGTAATGTAATAAGATTGTTAATGCATATAGAAAAGAAATTGCAGATATAATCAATTGTACATTTCTTGTGTCTGAGGCTCTCGTAAATATTCTAAACAATTAAATGGATACAATTGTCGATAAAAAATATTTTTAAAAAACCCACAAGAATCGTATAGGAGTGGATAGAAAACTATATACATTGCTAATTATGAATCCAGATAATTCTGAGTTGCAGTTCGTTATGTACACCGTGTAATTGTTATGGGCAGTAATTGTAGCTTTTGAACTGTTTCAATAATTCAAAAACTACAACTTGTTCGTCCTTACCATTTTCTGTCTTTCCCATTTCTTTTAGTATATTTATGTACATTTCGAAGCTGTAAAGTCATCCGTATTTAAAAGAATGCTTGATTTAGAAAAAATAACTTTAATGTTTAGTTACTTGGGAAATAGTGTTCCATACAGTAAAATTTATTGACTGCATCAATCTCGATAGTTTACGCTTCTGTTATCAGGTAGATTAGTAAATTAGATTGCTTTGTCAATTAGTGGGTGTACTGCGGTATGGATCACTATCGGTATGGTAAAAAATAGGATAGCCAAAATCTAAATAGTCAAGAGTTATTGTTTTTACTTTTAACACGTATGATGCTTTCCAGAATGCTTCATCAGTATATCTTTCGATTTCTTCCCTTCCTTTTAAAATATTTTACTCTTTATTCGTGAATACCATATTTTGTGGATCCTTCATTTACTAAAACAACAAAAACTTAAAACAAAAAAACAACAAATCATGCGTGTCTGTATAAGTTTACTAGTATACCAACATTGATTTCCATATGTGAGCAAACAGGTTTAATCCTTGCTAACATCTGGCATAAATGCGGAGATCTGAAATAAATCATGACTTCTTTTTCCACACATGGTTGAGATCACATATTTAATACCACTATTTTAATCTTAAGTAAATAGGTTATTTGGTGTTCATAAAGCATGCTATCTAAGCATAAAGTTCTCAGCATTTAGGAATTAGGTGCTTGGACGAAGCCAATGACTGCAAACCTGAAAATCTTGCAGAGTTTGCAGAGGGGGGAACCCCTTTTTGCCGAATGACCTTGACCTTGTGGTACAAAAATGAATCCGTCAAGTTCGGGTGAATGGCATTCTTATTAAATGCACGTGTTGTTATGGCTGGTGCAGAATGTACTGTTACAAAATACGAATCATAAGTGGTATTCAGTAAGGGTGATTGATCAGTTAAATTAACTGGAGGACAGTTGAGATGTGCATTCAAATGAGGTCTCAATTGATCTGAAAGCTTCCACCCAAAGCTTTAGCCAAATCACGCAAAGTGGCTTTTCTGCACACATGACAAAGTAGCACGTTGGAGAGACCTGACTGACATGGACTTTTAGAAAGCGGGACTAATCTGCCGATTGTTTAGCTTGCAGTTAGTTGTGCAAACATGTATTGGCAAATGGTAGCTGTGGAAAATAAAGTACACAGACAGGTTATAAATATGCTTTGCTATACTGTACATCAATCGCATCGAATCATTACTTGAATTGTAATCAGTCAGTCAGTGCTCCTCGTCATTCATTTACATATACTGATTACATTTCAAATTGTCAGCACTATAGATAGCCGTTGTATTAATAACAAACAAAAAGGAGAAACTTTTCCATTAATTATGACGGGGCGGGTTGGGGAGGGAAATAGGACCGGATGGTGGTGGTGGGGTCCAGGGTGTCCGGACTCCCTCCCCCCGCTATCGTTCAGTCACTTGTCACTTGAAATTTGACCATTGTTTCATTCTTGATCACGTTTATTGGGTGCTATCCACAGTAAATAGACACAGACTTTTGCTTTGGTGCCCTTTCGAGGAAAGTCAGGGCTCTTCTGAAATTTTAAACCCTTCCGCTACCCTCAACACTTGACCTGATCCGAACCTTGGGCTTGGTTGATATTTCATTGCCACTTTAAATTCGTGGCCTGACTCACCAACGAAAACCACGAATATTGGTGCTCCACGAATTTAAAGTGTTTCAAGGTACTGGAGAAATCGAAATTGAGATAATAGCAAATAAAATAGATTGTTGTCAGTCCTAAACAAGCTTCACAATAGTTCTTAAAATGGGGACCGCTCCGGTGGCCTAAGTGTTCAGAGCGTCCGCCTCGGATATAGGAGGTCGCAGGTTCGAAACCCGGCCGTAGTCATATCAAAGACTTATAAAATGGTACTAGCAGCTGCCTCGCTTGGCGCTCAGCTGTAAGAGGTTAGTGTTACGACTGGTCGGCTTGGTGTCAGAATAACGTGACTGGGTGGGACATGATGCCTCGGTGCTAGATATCACTATTGACTGCCACACTGCGAACATCGTAGCGATATGAGGAAAAATGTTAAAGCTACGTTAAAAATCCAGAAAACACAAACACACCTAAAATGGGTAGGGAGGCCTGTACTGGCCACGAGGAGTATTTTATGATGAAGACAATGATAAAAATCTATATGTATTTTGTTAATATTAATAATGACAGTTTTTAGTCCCATGCATTATGATGGTCCCCAGAATGAAAAGTCTGGATGATGTTCATATTCTCTGATCAGATGTCTTTCTGTATATTCTGTACATCTATCTATATATTCTATATATTCTATATCTATATATTCTACTACAATTTATATACTTTTATATATATATATATAGTTTTATATACTTTATTAATTTATATATATATAGTTTATATATATATATATATATATATACTTATATATATATATATATATATATATTATATATATATATATATATATATATATATATATATATATATAATTTATATACTTTTATATATATATAGTTTTATATACTTTATTAATTACTAAGTCTAGAGCTTAATTCTCTAACCACATTCTTGGTATCCTTCTAATGGTTTCAAGGTAAAATATAAAAAATATAAACCTTTGATCCAATACTTCCATTTTTGTAGACCACCAGGTACAATTAACTGCCTCCTTGTATCCTGCTTTCTAAAACATCCCACGTATTTGCAATTACTACTCTGAACAAGAACACACAAAAAAATTCCCAGTGTTCAAATGTCATATACTAAAAATATAAATACCTACTTATCATAGATACAGAAAAATGTAACTAGGGCACAAGTAATATGAATTTAGCTAATTGTACAAATAAGTGTCAGCTCTTACACTGCCTGTTTTACACATTGCAGAATTCCCTGTAGCAAAAGAGCATGGATATATATATAATATATATATATATATATATATATATATATATATATATCATCTGAGCTGACAGTCAAGTTACAGTTGATGACCGAAAGAGGTTGGAGAGATAGAGGGAAAAGAGAAAAAGGAATACAGTGACCCTAACCTGTAACCAACAATGAATTTGGAAGGACCGTAAGCAACCAGGTTATGCCGGCATGCTGAGCAAATTAGTTCGACATTTCATTTGATTCTACGACGACATTTGTTTTATGAGCATAACAGAACGGGTAATTGCATTTCGCATAAATTTGGTAATTTTATCCATAAGAGAACGTGCATCATTCAATTGTCATGTCCAAGTTCATTTGTTTATGATTACATTATTATTTTTACATACAGGGGCTCGTGTTATTCTATTCTATTCCCTGCTCAGGTCTCTGTTACTCCATTCATTCAATTCGTACTTTATATTATTGTTTACTGATCCCCGCAGTAACACCATGGTTGATCATCTCCTAGATAACAATAACCAAATCACCATAGTAAGTGGATCTATCCCTAACACAGGGTTCTGTGGATTGGCAGGTCCCCGTCTTGGCTTCCTATTATGTAAATGACAGAACCGACCAAATCCTTACATATCCGTTTCTTATTATTGACTATGATTGTTATGATCTTGTTACCGCGTCAATGCAGCAATGAGACGGAAAAATGGTGCATTGATTTAAACGCCTGTTTAAAAAGGCCACAATATGTGTTTTAGATGAAGGATTAGAAAATGGAAAATGGAAGTTCAAATTAAAACCCTTGGGATGATATTAGTCGAATCATAAATGGTGGAACCTGATTAATGAAATATTTAAAAAGGTTATTCAATGGTTATATGTTCTCGGATTACGTAAGTCTGATTCAGACGGGTACTCTTACATGAGAATCTATACTACATTTATACAATAATTTCTTGAATATGCTGACATGGTGTGAAGTGACAGATTTCTTCAAGGTACACCAATGGTGTTTTGTATAACGACATAGGCTAGGAAAAAAAGGCAAAACTTAGACCAGATTATAAACTAATGTATACGTATACAATTTTAAGTAACGAATCACTTGAATACTTGCAGGACGTGAGAGCTGTTGATTCATATTCATGGTTCTCTCTATAATAAAATAAACAATTACTTTAATTATTCTATACCGATTACTAAGTAGTACACATTTCTAGCATCTCCTCGTCTACTTCTGATCTATGAAAAAATTTCATCGATGAGGTTTTGAATTGCATTTCATTAAATGGTTTCAACAGATCGGAACGAAACGATTCGGATTAAACTTGATAAAATATTCTGGTATGGAGACAGAAACATTCAATTCCATTTGTTATCGTCAGTTGCTTGAATAACAAAGCAAATCACATACATAACTAATGTCATGATCATATATTAAATTTCCTGTAATGCTCTTGTGGTGCACTATATGAAACTTTTCCTTTCTTCTTCGATTGTTCTATTTATGCAAAGGTTAAAGCGACATAGTTCTTAATCTTACAGATTAAAGTGGGTTTAAAGGTTTAATCCAAAAGTATTTGTATGCGGTAACTTGATGACTTGCAAAACACAGACATGTGCAAATATGTTCAGAAATATTTTTGTTTTGGATGCAGGTATTCACGTGCTGTTTCTAATTTTAGTAACAAAGAGATTAATGCATATGGACTAACATATGCAACTGACGACTGGAATAGTTTCTTTTGTCTGATTATCGATATCATGCGGCATTTCTATCGATATCATGCGGTGTCTCTATCGATATCATGAGGCCCCCCCCCCCCCGTATTAATATTAATCATTATTAGTTGAAAATTATTTTATACCTATGTTATGTGATATGTTTAAATAAAAACAGCTTGTATCTACCAAGATCATGGTCATGTCACATTAGGAATGGATATTTATTTGACTTGTATCCTCCTTGTCTTTTTACTGGATACGTGATACGTGAATTGATCTGTTTCTGTTAAAATTGATTTAGCCTGTATCATATCGCATTTCTTCATTAATCTTACTATTAACTTTACTGCATGCTATCATGGTGATTATGTTGAATAATTTACCCGTGCCTAGGACCAATGTACTTAAATTACTTGCTGAGCTCACTTGTGACTTGCATGATCTTAGGCTCTTATGAACTTGTGAATTATTCAAAACAATCACCAGGTATACATGAATAATCACCGGGCCCCCTCTCTTTCTCCTTGTACATATACCCCCTCCCCCTTTTCTTGTAAATGAGAGCATGGCATAGATAAGTGATGGAGGAACCCCAAGTAACAAAATCAAAGCACAAACTATTGATGGACGGGAAATGGTATTGATATATACAGCGATGCAAAGTTGAATCCTTGAACCTAATAGGTGCGAGTTGAGTGATGCATTTATTGTACTCTGCAGTCTCCTAAATTAGTGTATTTTTATGATCCAGTGAGATCGTAAAAGTTATTATAAGTGAATATTTCAGAATAATTTACAATAATTACATCGTTCTTCCTTCCAGAGTCCCATGTTACTACCACTACCGGTGCAGCAATTACTAACGTCATAGCTAGGTCATCATTCACTACTAACACTACTCAAATCATAGACATCATTCACTACTAATACTACTCTAATTATAGAAATCATTTAGAACTAATATTACACTAAGCATAGCCATACTTTGCTACGAACAAAACTCTAAATACAACCCAATCATTCACTGAGAATTTGACGCTAACCATTATTTTCTTCAGCTGACCAATACATTCTGGCAAACTTCAAGAGCTGTGATAACATCTCATTTTGTCCTGCTCATCTACATGCGATGAAGATCATAACTTTGACCTACGGCACCACCATAACCATTACCACCATTATCGCAGCTACCATTAACACTTTAACTTACATTTACAGCTACTCCTTCAACTACCAATACCTACCAAATACTTAAAAACACCATCATCACCATACTGCCACCACCATATCTTTCTGGCATTCTTCTTATGTCCTTCGTGTGCTGTTCCTTTTCTACTTCTATATGGCGGAAGCACCATGTCCAGTTTCAAGCACATTTAAGACGTTTGAAATGAAGCATTGGGATAAAACCCATGCACGATGAGCCCTAGAAAACTATCTTTATGACCTGTTAAAAGTTCAGCCGTTTGTAAGATCAACGCTAAGCCTAGAACAAATATTATTAATATAATAGCAATGCAGTCGTTCACAGTCAAAACATGTTGAGAACAATTTATATTTTTTCGTTTGGAACCTTTCATAGGCTATGATTACTATATGACTTTTTGCGATTTATTCTATGCGTGCTATTTACAATGCAGGAACTTTAACAAATTTTATTTTATTTAAGGTCATACCGTCCTTGATCAGACATGATAAATCCTCGTGAAGGCTAGTTTAATACTGCAAATTCAATGTAAGACGCTCACATTTTGACACAAAAGCGGAAGGCCAAAGTAGTTTGAATGACATTTTGAATGCAGCATATATTCTGTATGGCAAATAACATATGTTACTGTTTCACATTAAAATTTTTAATAATGCACACAATGACATTCACTACCAATTATTTATAGGTGATAAAAATTAAAATTTATTGTCTTGCACGGATGAGTTGGTTCAAATTATATATATATATATATATATATATATATATATATATATATATATATATATATATATATATATATATATATATATATATATATATATATATATATATATATATATATTCCGTCGACATTTGCGGCGGCTTCGACAATGTTTTAGGATTTTGTGATCAAGACGCACAATACCTATTATAGCATGTTTTTGACGCGAGACATTCTAAACCCCATGTTAAATTAGCAAAGAGGAAACAACACTTTTTATAGTTTGCAATACACTGTGGATGGACATGAAACGTTCTGCACTTTTTTGAACTTATAAATAATAAAATCTTGTCATATCCTCCTCATATAAAATTAAGCATTTCAATCGAACGTCTTTTTTTACAGGTGAAGCAGATACTGTGTAATTGTGCTTTCTGTTTTTGCACTCAGATTTCAAGTCCAAAAAGTACAAAGGAGAAACAGCATCTTAAACTTGACTAAATGTTGTGAAAAACTACTCCGGGAACTTACATTGTCACATAAACACTCCTATTGAATTCGATAGTCTATCTCAGATGGTACATGTGTAATAGTTCTAACTGTGAGCAGGGTACGGAGGACGGAAAAAGGAAGAGATATAACCAAATAAAATCGTCCACGTTACACTTGAAATGGAGCATAATATTTCAATCATGGGAATTGTTCAAAACATATTGCCTTTGATCTTGGATATCCAGACAGTCCAAGGATGCCTTCAACAGAAATAAGAATTTTCTAGAATCACTGAACACTATTCATTATGAACACGACTAACCCGATTCAGATAATGTACTTTCATGTATAACTGGCGGAATTTAGAGTCCTCTCAGTTTGTACCCAATATGTCCATGTGGAATTTATTGTTTTAGATGTTCTGTAAGTAACGGACTCTAGCCTTATACGTATTACTAAGTAGAAAATGTACAGGCACTAGATCTAAGTCACTGACTAAATGCACGCTTTTGTTCAGTTTGTTCCATTCCATAACCATGTTTATAGGAACACACAACTGTAATGTTCTATCAGGCTTTGCGTATCATTATTGCAAGTGGTGTATCGTGAGTGTCTCCGTAGGCATACTGTAACAGAGTGAATTTTGAAGAAAATGTCATTGCAACACACAAGAGTCAATCTTGTCGTGGTCAGCGTGACACGAAACAATTAATATTGACGAATGGGCTGAGCCAGCAATAAATCAGTATACTGCGATGGATGTGATGCTCTTGTTTGGGAGCATTATTCATTTTCAATTAGAATCTGCTTTAATAATGATCAGACAGATATAAAGAGGTGATGTTAATTTGGGGTTAAAAAGCAGGGAAACGACAACGTGGAGACAATCCAGAGACAATTTTGGGCCATTTCAAATAAGTGTCATAAATCACTTTTTCCATTAATAGTTATTAATAAAGGCAGAATATAGATAATTATTCTAACTTCGATGGGCGTGTTAAAGGATTGGCGGTTGGATAAAGTTAATCTAAGCTAAATGGGGGGGGGGGGCATATGACATTCCATGTTTTAAGTTATTTCCCTCGCGAAATTAATCAGTCTCGGTTTTTGCAGGGAGGCGAGAAGTTGACTCGGGGAAATATTTCTCGTTATAAATTTTCCAAGGGACGGGTATCTGGAAGTGGAGGGAAACAGAAGAGATATTCTGCTTCATAGAAAAGAATTCAAATCTCGGAAAGCACAAGCTTTTTCTCAATCGCATACATTATGTTCATTGATATAAGTGTGTAAATATATGTTGCATGTTTTAAATTTATTCACCAATATTCATTGAGTTCGGAAATTAAGTGTTTTAATTCATTGGACTTGAATGTAATATGACTCATGTATTCTAACAATGTCATATAATATTTCCTTGATATGAATTTATCCAAATTTACTCGTTTGTATGTAACAAGAATTTCATGCTGAGAATGTGTGGATTTATCGGTCCTCAGTGATGAGTCATGCAGGCTGGGAATTATTTTACTATGTCTGGAAATGTTATGCCAATGAATTCCTACTCAGCAAGTACTGTAGTTAAGACAAGATATGCAGTCCATTAATTTATCTGTGTAACTAAGTTGTGAATTCTTTTCAATATAGATTGGCACCTGCCGACCGACACATAGTTTAGTTAGCGATTGATAGCCAACGGCAGGACGAAGTGCTATTACTAAGATGTCTAGTTATGTCATGGTTCCAATTAGGAATGTGGCTAGCCGCTAGAGAAAGACTTCAATTTTATGGTAATAAGGCCGGTGTATCAGCGTCAGGCTGCGAACTGAGCCATATTAGCCTTAATTTCTGTTAAATTACGATAAGACGATATCTGACGTACAGGGCAGTAGAGAGCGATTACGGGCCCTGGGGTAAAAAAACACCCGGGCCTCTCCTAGTTTTTGTTCAAACAAAATTTTTCTTTGATAAAATTAAAAGGAGTTGTTCGGGGATATGTCCAGGTTGACCCCTCCCCTTGTCGGCCCTGCTGACGTAACAAGTGTGGGAATTATTGTTCGACCCCAGAAGTGATAAGGCCTAACAAATATTTTGGTTGCGTTTTATGTATGCAGAGGAAAATAGCTCCATATGTGAACCACACCTCGAGAAAGAGACATCAACCATGCTACGGCTGATGACCAGATAGAGGCTGGAGAGATAGAGAGAAGAGGAAAAGGAATATGGCGACTCTGATCTGTCACCAACATTGATTTTGGAAGGACTGGAAGCAATCGGGTTATAATTACCATCCATAGACTAGAGTCACTCCACCTATTTACTGGTCAAAATCCACAAATATTACAACACAAAATCTTACGTATCATTGATTACAGACAGATAGACAGAAAATTCTTTACTTGACGTATACAAGCACTCTTTATTACGAAGCATAACTTGCTTGTACTTGCGTTTTGCCGTTTTCAAAAACGAGCAAAAACTGCACATTCTCTCCCTCTGTCGATCTTTGGAATGGCGCAAAACTTACATCCAAAGTTTAACATAAAGATAAAAATGTTACAATTATTGCTTTAAAAAATCGTACGAGTGGTTTCCATCAATAGGACACACTTCTTCGTAATTCACCACGATCAAATCTTCAGGTATGATTTCCACTTGTTAATGACTTGTCCTTCTCGTCGATGATTCGAAAGTATCGGTTTAGATGTACTCAGAAGTATTCAGTCTTTGACAATATCGGACGCTGAGCCAGTTTTCCCCACAAACAATTCAGCGTGACTTTTGCAAAAACGATCGTCTGCCTTTGTTCAGTTCGACGTCTTCCACGGTGATGCCTAAAACGTTATCAGTACTCCATTAACCTCAGTGTCGGATATGTTTGGCCCCACGTCTTGCATTGTAAAAGAACGCTAATGCATGTACTTCAGTGTGCGTTTCTTACACTTTCCATCCTGTTTAATGTCTGTAGGAGGTTATGTTTGTCCATGTGTATATGGAGTTCTACTGGTTTCCCATTTTCTCTCCTTGCACTTCACTGGTAAGGTTATAGGGATTATAAAGGCGATAAGGGGTATTATTTCTCCGTTAAGGGATGGTAGGAGGTTACATGGCTTTTGCTTTGTTTATTAGAGGATAATAGGGAAGTTATAGGGAGATAGAGGATTTAGTTTTGTTAATAAAGGATTTATTTTCTATTGTATGTCCCTTGTTTTACATGCTACCCTTTGCGGTCAGTAGATAAGTGGATGTTGTTCATTCCAAAAGGTGTGTTGGATAGTTGTTGTTGTTGCTGTTGCTGATGTAGGGTTTAAAGCAATTTTTCAGCACAAGATAGGCTATGCATGGCGGTCAGTATAACTGGTGGAGGAATAACCCGGGAATAAAACCCGGAAAGAACCACCAACCCACGAGAAGCTACTGGCAAGCTTTCTCACGTACCTATGTTAGCCGAGCCTGAGACTCGATCCCACGCAAACAGAGGTGAGATGGCAGTGATCCGAAAGGGTGAGCGCTTTAGACCACTCGGCCACTCGTGGCCCCGTGTTGGATAGTAAATTTGTGAGTAATATACTGCACGTTACTGGGTGCTTGTCACTTTAAATGTAATGTTGACTAGTAAATGTGGTGTGTTGGATAGTATGTGCAGAGGTCATGGATAATATATGACTGAATGTTGGAAAGTCATAGAGCATACTAAACCTATGGACGTTTATAACACAAGATTCCCCATACTGACCCCAGAATATCTCACTGTACTACCATTAAGTTAATTTTGTCGTCACGATAATGAGAAGAAGGAACAAAACAAAAATATTTACATCGCACATGACAACGGCGAGGACAAAGAAGATGATGACGAGTAAGTTACATCCATTGTGACCTATCACTGCGCATCTCTTGGTGTTACTTGTACAAGACAAGATTCATATTGTTACTATTCTATGGTCTTTAACTAAGTAACAGAAGAAGCAAAACCAACAAGTTTTGTAAAATTCAGCAAATAATTTTTTTCTCTAGAATAAAAGGTTAAAATTTAAAAAGAACTGTATTTTGAATTAAATCCCAAATAATTAATGAATTCCTGTAATTGAATGTGTTGATGTACCAGTAGTCTTGAATATGCTAATATACCAGTAGTATTGATATATCACAATAATATAATTAATCATGTCTTTGAATGAATTCACAAATAATCCTAAATAGTGATTTAGTCCAAGGTTTCAATGAGCACCTTGTAATTCCGATGAATAATTTAAATAAATAATTCCTCTCAAATTATGTGTGAACACAACTAATTTTGATTCCACAAAATCTGATTAAAATAACAACGAATAATTATTTACTTGGTCTTCTTAATATAAAGACTGTCACCTGAATTATGACAACAAAATGCCCTGGACATAGGTCATTTCCATTGAAAATTTCCATTAAATTCGTAAACAAGGTCAGGTGTGTTTACTTATATTTCAGCAAGCAACCCGAAAAAAATCAGGTAGACCATAGAATTTCCAAGGTAATCAGTTCATATCCAAGTAAACATGTCGTTTACAAATGATCATTATCTTAAAGTATAATCTACAATAATGGACAAAAGTTAGCCATGTAATATATTGCTTATAAGTGACCCTTACAATCGATAATCATGAACAAAAGTTACACAAACACATTACAGATATACATAATAATAGATTTTATAGTTTGAAATCTCGATATTTTCGTTTAAGTTTGGTGTGACTGACAAATTCATTGCCCAATAAAACAGTCGGATGTAAAGAAAACCATACGACACAACAGAGCTTGTTAAGTATTCAAGTACCTACCTATGCCTTAATAATTGGATAATGATAAATTTGTTGTACTCAATTACTAAAGAATCAGCAAACATTGCGTCTGACAGCAAATCAAACATTTTAGTGACAGAACCGTTCAGACGAATAACAATCCAGCCGAATTACGTAATTCGTTCATTCAATAATCTTTATTTCTTCAGTTAGAAGATTTACAACAGGAACAAATACACAGAATGAGACAAATACAACACTCCCACCAAAATGAGACAAATACAACACTCCTACCAAAACAACAGAAAGGCAAACAAAACAAATAAATTAACAATGACAGAGTTATATATTTGTAGAAAAGCATATCACAATCAGAGACACGCAAAGATGCCCCAGGATGGAAAATTAACCACGAATGCGATAAATATCAAAGTCATACCTGTACAAGGAAACAATGTTAAATAGCGTCAGTGTTCTAAAACTTGGACAAGGGCCAAAAGCTAAATCGTAATAGATAGACATTAACTAGCATTGTGGATGAATTAGTTTAAAGTCCAGAAGGTTTTCAGTAGTATGGTTGTCACCTTAAGCACTTAAGTTTAGAACTTGATATATTACTAAATTTAAAAAATAAAAAAGCCCAGACATAGCGATGATATGTTTTTATATCATACAAAAGGGAGAAGGTCCACAGCGTACGTTTCAAGATGGAGCTTATTACGGACCTTAATTAAATTAAACTGACCAAATGACATAGGAGTTATTAGTTTCATTTATACTAACATTATTTGAGACTAAACACTATTTGTGTAGTCATTATGTTTACACACACACACACACACACACACACACACACACACACACACACATAT
>JAECUM010043095.1:0-19210 GCA_016617855.1 Megalonaias nervosa
AAATTAAGGTATATAGGATTAATTATAGAGAATTCAAATATATACCAGGCAGAAAAGAAAACGTAATCCCTGGATTCTTCAGGAGAGTGCTTGATAATACTAGGTGGAATTAATATTCAATACAAATAATACTATGATAGTATTAGTCATTGATATTGTCATGTAATGTTGAAATGTATTTGAATCTCGAACAACACGTATCTTTGATAATTGACAGGAAAGGATAGTGAGGTTCTCTCTAACAACCGGTAAGAAAAAGTATGTTCCAATACATTAATATACAACAAACTTTTACGAAAATATCTTACATTCATTCAAGATGATATTTAAGAATGTTGTTCTGTATGTTTATAGATGTAGATAGCTAGAACAGCAGATGGCGCAATAAAAGCGGCAAGCAAGAATATGCAATACTTTCCTAGTATATATTTTGGTACAGTGATGAACGTGACACTCAGAGTAGTCTCAGTACTCTACCATTTCTGGGTCAACTACTGAACATAAAATATTTCCCTTGTTCATTACAGCGTTGACTCTGAAATATGCAGTACAGTCGAATCAACATATATAGCTTAGACTGTAGAAAGTCAGTTATTCCTTTGTTGTATAATTATAATCTTACTCTTAATATACACATTCTCGCATTTTCTTGTCTTGCATAAAGATTGCGTCATCTGTCGATTATGCAAGTCTCTCTAGTCGTATTAAGGTAGTTCTCCTTGTTCCAGTTTAGGACTGACTATCTTATATTTAGCGCTGACTGTCAATCATGTAGTTTTCTCGATTGTCATATTGTCATATTCTCGATTGTCATATTGTCATATTCTCGATTATCATATTCAGAATGAATTACTGAATATACAGCATTCTCCGTCCCCTTGTTTGACTGGAATATCGAACAAACAACATTTTCATTTGTTTTCTACCTATCAACGATTCAGAGTTCAAACCCGTCAGTTTCGAACAATCTGATATTATCACCGTTTAGCTTCTATCAAATCGGTAACACAACAGACCAAGTAAATGAAACTTGTTCGTGATAATTAGTGCTGACTGTCAAACATGCAGTTTTCTCGATTTTCATAAGCTGAATGAATTATTGAATATACGGTATTCGCCGTCCCCTTGTTTGACTGGAATATCGAACAAGCAACATTTTCCTTTGTTTTCTACCTATCAACAATTCAGTGTTCCACCCTGTCAGTTTCGAACAATCTGATATTATCGCCGTGTAGCTTCTATCGATTCGGTAACACAACAGACCAAGTAAATGAAACTTGTTCGTGACGTCATATGAATGACCATACTCCACCGAATTCTCGAGAGGTTAGCATTATTTATAAAATCGAAATAAACATATTCTTGAAATTAATTATGCATAGCTTCGAAATTCCTACACTAGTTCAAGTCCAGTTTAAAAGTATGCTGATCAGTTGCATCAGCGTTTGCATCTAGACTGAACGATGATATCAGTATATATGCAAAACTAGTTATTTGCAACATCAGTAGCAGCCTCTTATCTTAACCAAGGTCTCTAAAACAAAGGAGGATTCAATATGATTACCATCTAAATCAAGTAAATAAAGCTGAAATATATTCATGCTTAAAAAACAGGATTACATATTTGGCATACATTATTTGGCGTGTTATCAGCCATTAATAGTTGCAGCTGCATCAATTGATAAATGAAGGGAAAATTTCCATAGCTCAGAATATAATCATGTGATCAGACCCAGTTGCGTTTATTTCTGTATAAACTGTACGGAGAACTACATTATACTAACTTCTATGAATAGAGTCACGTGCAAATAACTAATGTAAACACTGAACTGGCGGGAATACACTGTATGCCTTTAAAATGATATAAAAACGGTTGGTTTATATTTTAGTTAGAAAATTGAATAAATTGATTTGACAAAATCAAATAACACATCTTTGCTGTTTTCTGAACATAAATAATTCTTTCTTTGAATAGATTTGAACAAGAAAAGCTGCGAAACTCAAAATCTGCCAAGAACATGAACTTAAAACTATAGGTAAATGGACATAGGGATTGGGAGGAGTGGGGTTTAAAGATTAACGTTACAACAATTGGATTCACAGTAGTCCTACAATGTAAGACGCCGACCTTGATAGCTACGGGGTAGGGTTGGTGGGAGATCCGCTACACACCCCATCGTAACCGTCAGTGTCGATGTCTTGTACTGTTTGACTATGGACCCCCATCACTATAATCATTTACCGAGAGTCTTAATTTCATTTGCAAGTAGTCCCATGTAGTTAGCCTAAACTGTTGATCAACACGAAAGTAGATTTAAAGACGCGAAAGTTGGTTATCACGTGTATGGACAATAACGATTCGACCAAGTCACTATGAACTCACGATAGCATCAAATCCAAGAGTTATTCGTATATCAAACAAAACAATACACACTTCGCTTTGAATATTATACTTCTACTCAGATCACATACCAATTTAGATAAAAGATTAAGACCATGCTGTGGAATGTTCACAACTTTAGATAGCTTACCATTGGTAGAATTGTTTGTTTGATAATGTGTTGTAGATGGAGAATCCTCTGTTCTATAAATAGCTACGTAGCAGTCGCTTCAAGAAGAATTCATACGCTTGAACATTCTCTAAAACTGATAGGAAGTATCTTTAACAAAAAACAAAATAACAATAAAAGGTAAATAAAGTTATAAATAATTGCAATTATAATAGTTTAACGTTGTTTTTTTCTGAGTTTATCGTGGTATAAACCGTCAGTTGCCGACTCACACAGCTTACATTACGCCCTTCGGGCGTTAATTGTTGTGTGAGTCGGCAACTGACAGTTTATACCACGATAAACTCAGAAAATAAACAACATTAAACTCTTAAATAAAATTCGGCGTAATGAAGCAGTTTCAGTATATAATCAGTTAACATAATATTATCTAAAGGTATGTAATAAAAGTACAAGCAATGTACGTATTTGTTCGTGAAAGCTGTATCATTACTCGAGAGTGTGTGACATCACGATCTTCGTGTCTCGTTAGATCCACTGATATTACACGCAGTCGTGAAATGATCACAGCTCTTCTGACTGTACCACGATAATAATGCGGTGTTATACTATGTAGGGTGGACCATCGACCCGAAATGAAATGTGCCTGAGCTTTCTACACTACTACCCCAAAGTCGCGCTCAAGCAATGCCTTAGCAGCCCAACCTACGACAGCATATCTAACGATCAGAGTAGCCTTTGGCCTCGTTTATCTACCTACAACTGGACCACTCAGCACAATAGAGACCTCTTTAAACAGAAACTGAGAGAGTCTAGCATATACCACTTCTGTACAGGGGACTCTATGGTACCGCAGGTACATTTAAGAAATTAATATTGCGTGTATGTATTTTAAATGATTTTTGTGTCTTAGTATGCTTTGATGTGTTTATATTACGACTGACGTATAGCAGAATATCTAAATATTATACACAGTTATGTTTCTACCAACATGCATTATATAATTAGATAATGGCTCCAATTGATAATAAACAAGATTTAAAGAAACACCCATGTTCGTTGAATCTGAATTTGAAGCTCCACATTTTGTAAATGGAAAATATGTTTATTTGTTTTCTACAGACACACAGCAAGCGAAGCCCATCATTCATGAAGATATTTGGTATATAAATTTCATTTGAAATTGCGAAACTTGAGTATCGTTATCGTATAATAAAACTACAAATTTCTCTGACTTTTTCCTAAGTAAAATTGTTTATATTAATTAGTTCCAAGGCACATCTGAGTGCATATATTAAATAAAATACAAATATCATTACTTTTATAGGTAGTAATAGCAAAAGTAGTTGTAGTTGAATCTGGGAAATACATTGTATGTTATTCCCAATTATTATTTTGTAAAGTTTAGACAATTCGTTTTATTATTAACTGCACTCATCCCTATAGTTATGTCACGTTTGCAATTAAAGATCAGTTTATTACTTTATTTCATTTTATTTTTTCATAGAGTGAACTGTAATATTGTTACCAGGACTGAAATAATTTAAATAGCTACATTAATGATTTGCAAATACTTTGATCATTGATTATTTCTCTTTATAAGATATATGACGTACGTTTCGCTAATAAGTAGTGTTACACTTGAACGTGAAATAGGAATTTTCAAGTTATCGATCCCAAACTCACACTCTTGTACGCTATCTCTTTCCTGCAATATTTATATTAACACACATTAATTGAAGTCGACATGTATTTTGTTCCTTTTTGTTTTGTTTTCCCTTTAAAATATGAACTATCACAGAACTGTACAATACTGGACCGATTCGTGAAATTACGAACTGTGACACACACACACACACACACACACAGATATATATATATATATATATATATATATATATATAGTATATATATATATATATATATATATATATATATATATATATATATATATATATATATATATATATAATTTAATAAATAATAACAAGTATTTCATGAATTAATCTTCAGAACTGCAATCTGTTTCTAATGGTTCAACCGTAGAAATTCTTGGCGTAGTAATATCGACGTTTGATTTGGGATTGTTTTTTTAACACAGCTAGAGCACTTCGAAAGAAATTGTTAATTCAGATTCTCATTCAAAAATTCAAAATGAATCAAAAGGTTGTATAGAGGAGAATGTTTTCCCATGCTATTAAGCAGATTGTTGTTCGGGTGGTGAGAACGAGAGAGTGTGTGATTTGGATTTTCAACGTAGCTTAATGTAACAGACATGTAGCATCATGTTCCACCCTGTCACATTACCCTGCTAGCAGGCTTGCCATTCCTAACACTAACCTCTTAATGATGAGCGCCTGGCGAGGCAGCTGTTAGTACCATTTGTTTTATAAGCCTTTGGTATGACTCGGCCTGGGTTCGAACCCGCGACCTCCGCATCCGAGGCAGACGCTCTAACCACAATGCCACCGGAGCGGTCTGGTGAGAAAGAGAAATATTAAAATACGTGAACGTGTTGAAATTGACTGGAACCGTGGAAGATTGCCTTGAACATAAGCGCAATTTAATAGATTTTAAACATTGTTTCAGAAATTACATGAAAGAAGACGAAAACAAGAAATAAAGATAATAATTTCCACAAAGTCAAACAATATCAGAAAAACAAATAAGACAAAAATAAGATGATAAACAACCAAAGAGTTTCATAATATTAAAATTGTAGAAAATGTCTGTAAATTAAAGAAATTATTTAATAAAATTCATGTCTCTTATCTGAAGACAGATCAATATAAGGGACCTTGAGAAACCATTCACTCTATCCGACACGGAAGAAGCCGAAGAAATGGTAACATGCTTTTTGACCGCTGAGTAAGACGTTAGTCATAACGAAAAAGTTATAAGAATGCATGTAAAGCAATTCGGGTCACTATTATAAATCCCTATATCCATAGTACAAACATATTTAGCCATATCGTTGGAGACCGTAGCGAACCGAAGCAAAAATTTACTCTAGCAAATGTATTACGATCAACGTAGGATGATGGTTATACAAGACTACTAAGCTCTCAGACTGGACCACCTTTTCTAACAATCATACATATTTGCTGAGGCACAATTTTACTGTCCACCGTGGCAATTCAAAGAATATAACTATTTATGGCCACGGATGTACATCTCGATTGTTATTGTTGTGGTGTGTGTATATTCAATGACTGATGCGATATGATATTTTATTTTAGAAGTAAAAGTAAAACACTGACGAAAGTAATGATAACTACAAATATCGACCGAGAGTTTCATAATATTAAAATTGTAGAAAATGTCTGTAAATTAAGGAAATTATTTAATAAAATGCATGTCTCTTATCTGAAGACAGATCAATATAAGGGGCCGTGAGAAACCATTCACTCTATCCGACACGGAAGAAGCCGAAGAAATGGTAACATGCTTTTTGACCGCTGAGTAAGACCTTAGTCATAACGAAAAAGTTATAAGAATGCATGTAAAGCAATTCGGGTCACAATTATAAATCCCTATATCCATAGTACAAACATATTTAGCCATATCGTTGGAGACCGTAGCGAACCGAAGCAAAAATTTACTCTAGCAAATGTATTACGATCAACGTAGGATGATGGTTATACAAGACTACTAAGCGCTCAGACTGGACCACCTTTTCTAACAATCATACATATTTGCTGAGGCACAATTTTACTGTCCACCGTGGCAATTCAAAGAATATAACTATTTATGGCCACGGATGTACATCTCGATTGTTATTGTTGTGGTGTGTGTATATTCAATGACTAATGCGATATGATTTTTTATTTTAGAAGTAAAAATAAAACACTGACGAAAGTAATGATAACTACAAATATCGACCGAGCTTTGCTGTCCTTAAGCAGATTTCGGGGTAATATAGTTGGTTCAAATATTTCCTTAATCAAAGTAAAGCTGCAGTGTCTTCCAAAGCCAGTGTTAACTGAAAAAAATTGATGAGTACTCTGTATATAATTACATTAAAAATGATTGAGCAAGCACCAAAATCCAGTCAGATTGTTCAGTTTGGCCTTTCGTGGGGGTGGTGGCGGATGAAAAACCTTGAAAATAATATTTACTGTACTATTCAGCCTATAAGGTTTGAAAACTATGTTCATGTACAAGTCCCAGCTGGCTAATGTGCACTGTGCTCTTAGTTGGATCCATCATACAATTGTAGGTTCAAAAGTGTTGAGGTTCTGCACAATGAATTAGGCAACTGGGAAGTTTACAGTTGCCACTATTATCATCTTTTTGTCTTATGTACATTGTTGTATGTATGCGTAAAATACGTATTTGAAAGCAATAGAATACTTTGGAACACAAAAAGACCCTCAGTGAGGAACAAGGGTCTATTAGTGTCTTAACTCTCCCTTTTCCTTCACTCAGGGTGTGCATTCTTGCAAAATATTCTGATTATTTGATAGAACGTCCTACAAAATCAGGCAAGGCCATCATGTTGGAGGTAATGCAATCTTAAAGCTGAAATAGTTATAGGAATTTGTTTTATAGAATATATGTTGTAAATGTATTTTATGCATTCCAGACACTGAAGTATACTTTCCGAGAAAATCCACCGACGCATGATTACATTCCACCAACATCGATGTGTCCTTAAGGAAAAGAAGAAAATGCCTCATTCATCAATATTGTTGTGTATTCGTCGAACTAAAGAAAAGAAAATCACTTTCATAATTCACAGAAGCATTTACTATCATATTTTATTTGTGGAGTCTTTTACATCAGGAAACAATTTTATTGACGTGGTACTCTAACAGTATTATGAAGCTGTAAATGCATGGATCCATGTTTGTCTTTATTTTCCCCTATTATACACTATGCAATAAAAATATTTACAGTGGAATTTAACTTTTTTGAAAGGCAACCCCAAAACCTTAAAATTATTTTGAAATAGTTATTGCTGTGAAGAACACCCTTTTAAACTTTGGTGACTGAAATTGCTTAACGCTGACAAAATATAGTATGATATGATGGTTTGATCTTTTTCGTATCATGATCGCCATTGCTGTAGATTAGATGATCCACTGGGTTTTTCCCATAAAAAGAATCTTGACGGAAACATATTCTTTGTTTTGATACTTAAAGACATTAAAGTCTGTAATTGACCGATTTAGTACACGTACGCATAGCAAATACTTGTACACGTCTCATCTATTAAAAAAAGTTTGAAATTAGGAAAGGATACAAAAGATTTGGAATGAGCTATCCCCTTAATTCTTTTAAGATACAATAGTGTCAGCTCACTGATGAATTCAAGCTGTTCAGAACCAATATATTTCAGCGTCATTGTATCTTAGTAACGTATTTTAAAGATTCAGTGTGAAATAACTGGTGACTATTCGTTGTTTTTTCATCTTGGTAAGTATGACCAATTATCAGACATTTCTTGTAAAATTATTTCGAAATGAGCAAGAGTAGAAAGGTTTGTTTTTGTTCTTCCATTTCGGTCATGGAATGTAAAACATACTCCGTTCTGTATTAAATTCACGGGGATTTCAATAATGTAGCATGTCTACCTAAATGAAAAGGACGAACTACACTTCAACAATTGATAGGGAGGCGGGTCAAACGTGCATGTTTAATCAATCTTTTATGTTTAACGAGCTCCTTCAACGTTTGTATACAAATCGATGTCAGGCATTGGATTTTAAAATGGGCTCTCATTGCGTTCTTATCTCAATACATGTTTCAGACATTCATTTATGTCCAGTAATTTTTCATTGTCTTCTACCAGCATTGGCAAATTCAATGATCAACGTGCTTGACCTGATCCTTGCAATGTTGAAGATTTCCTATTGAAATACTTCTAATGAACTATATATATATATATATATATATATATATATATATATATATATATATATATATATATATATATATATATATAGTGAAACATCATAATTTATATACAGAAAATATAAAATCCCACTTAAAGAGTTTATATACTGTATATTATGGTGTAATGAACATTACTTCCATTACGAATTTACATGTAATATTACTATGCATCATTTAATTGATGAGAGTTTGCTTTATGTATGGTAATATGTATAATGTACTTAACCAGGACACGTCTTTCAGCATTAGCAAGTGAATTTTGTTACCTGCAGTGTGTATTGGAACACGCTGACTCACGATGTTTTGACACCATGTAATAAACCGATTCGGTATGTAGTGTAACCTTGTATGATTATTTTGTGCATATTTTACTTGTTAGTCATATCAGAATAATGAAATTACTTTGTATCATGTATAATTCCATCAGGACATGGTCAATTTATTTCATAATTCCAATGTTTTGCTGTGCACTCGCTGCCAATACATACTAATCCTCCATTTGCACTCTTTTGGACAGCGAGAACTATGGAATCTGATTGGCTATTGGTCACATGACCTTTTTGTATAAATAGCACCACACACATGTAATGTAGAGCTTCACTGTTATCTTGTCCAGCGTTTGGAGCAGACGAAAGTAAATCATCGGGTGACGTTGTAACCATTTCATCAGTTCTAGAATGTCTCAGGCTATGTTAGATAGACATAGTCAAGTTGCAATGGTTAGTACCTAATGAAATTTGATATGCTTGTTTGACATTACGGGGAATTCCAGAAGTTATTTATTATTCATGAGGTGACGTCTGCTACCGTATTGGTTGAAATGATTTCACCTTCGGTGAATTATCACCGCAATTAACCTATGGAAGTTAAGGCGAAAGATCATTACAATCTATATAATCCTGGGAAACATACATATTGTTCCCTCAGGAACTGATATATAAGTAGATTAATGTTAAGTCGCTACTAAATCGTCACTTTTCACCTTCGTTAGAAGGCGAACTCGCGTTGCACCTTCACCTTATGATATTCAGCACCTTCAGCTCCTGAAGGTTAATATTTCACCTTCACCTTATTCACCGCCACGACCGACTTAAGCAACTCTTTCTTGTACTTCCATGACGTGAATTCTATGTGATATAAATCATTACAAATATATTCTGAAATCCACTCAGAGGTGCAGAAGGTACAATTATATTTGAAGCTCCATTGCACCTTCCCCCACGGGAGTCCATCACCTTTGTCTCCCGTGATTCTCTGGTTTACATAAGTTTAGTATTAAATCTTAAATGTTTATGTATATGTAATTGTATTGACATTCAGTAATTGCATGTCCACCTGTTCTTGTCCTTAAGGTAATTTACAAATAAATACTTTCGATGTTTAATATATACGGTTTTGTGTTATTCTTTCTAATCAAAAGCTAGACAGGAGGACCCAAAAATACTGTAGCCCGGATACGTGACCTTGTCGTATACCTGAGGTGTGTTTTGCCCTCTACCGAGGAACGTTGCTCCAAACTAGAACATGAAGAAACGCGGTCCCATTCTGTAAAAGGAAATGCACGTTTGAGTAGTAGACAAATTTTATGGCATATTGCTTTAGTTTGTCTTCTACGATCTTACGCAAGCACCATAAAATCATACAATACCATACATGGTACTGTGTGATACAATAAGGTTATTGGAGTGATGTGGGCTCCTATAGGCCTGACTTAACATAAACATTGCTGAGAGTAGTCTTTCATCCTCTCTATCGTAAAGCAAAATATCAATTCCAACGGTGGCGATAACTAGAAGGCATTGTCCTTAAACACGTAGAACAATAGAGGACACTAGTTTGTTAACGTCATGAGAATTGTTTGTCAGGCCTCAAAGTTCGATATTGCCCAAAGCTGAATACCTGGTACATCTTAGTCAATACCTTTAGCTCACAGAGAATCGTCAAAATAATACGTGAAAATTTGATCTCGGTGAATTAGCCAGAGTTCACGGAGTTTGCTCCATCAGACGAGCAATCGTCATCCGTGCTGCTTACATGATCGTCAATGCTCGTTAAAATTGTACTTTGACACTGAAAGTTTCATGAACATCTATTGACCTTTAGGCTATCACCAGTACCAAGATAAGCAATAACAATTTCGCGCCAGATGTAAAGTAAAAGACACATTGAACAATCATTCGAGTCAAATCTTAAAGTTTTGAAGTGTTAAGAAAAAGATCAAGACTTTCGTGTCAAAATGGCCGACCCTCAGAAGACTGTACTTTCGTCTCATAGCATATGGCAGTGGGTCCTTGTAGATAGTGTAATAGACCGTCTACGAGAAACGTGTGCGACTTCCTGGATACCGCCATTTAGTATAAACAAAGTTTTAAGAAAATGAGTATGATCATTTTGAGTACAGACGGACATCACGAAGGATTGCTGCAAAAACGTGCTGCTCAGTTTTCGAATGGGATGCCATCCGAGTGATCATATATGGACATCATCCACGTTTAAGAACCATTCTGTATACCACAAGCTCATCGAGAATCACTAATAAAAAAAAATTACGTTTCCCGTGGATATGCATACGATAAGACTCTTCTGCTAATACGTTATAACGTTATAAGACTCTAGATGACACGATTTCTGTCATACGTGTCACATGGAATTCTATGAACGTCAATGACATTCAAATACACAGTAATTTACCAAGTTCTTTTGAAGAGCCGAGCCTACGAATCAATTTGATTCCCTTGAACCGTTCATGCAAAGACATGACATCCAAAACGACGAAACCTCACCATGTTAAAATTGCTGTATTTTGTGACGATTACGACTTCTCTACCCCTGCGTGAAGAATATATTCGACGCACCTTATCAACTCTTCGCAGCCACACAGACTTGTACATGTGGTTAGTTGGATATACCAGGAGATTTACGACTGAAATATCGATTATAAACATTTCGAATTTGTCATTTGGAAAGATGGAATTGCTAAGTATGAGAAAAACCCATGTGGCTAACGAAAACAACAAACAAAATATGAACATTTTTTAAATGTGAATATTTCAGTTATACCTTGAGTCAAAAATGTTAAAAATGTTTCGTGTTCTTGGTGATTCTCTGAGAATTTTTCAAACTACGCTAGTATTATAGATGCATCCTCCGTTCTCATGGTGATTGACGAGAGGTCAGATCCTCAAAGTTGCGGGACACTGTGTCTTCTCTATCATTCAAACATATTGATTGCTGGATCAAGTGGTTCAAGAAAACCAGAATTTGTCAATTTGATCGAACACACAAATCGCTTTTGTTCAATCGTCCTACACAACGTATCACGTGTTGTTACAAAAGCTGACACTAAACGAAAATCCAGGAAAATACCTTTAATTTGTAAGAGGAATTCATCTTCAAGACAATACATCTAATCTTCAATGACATGTTAGAAGAAGGCGAAGAAATACTTAAACGTGAAAAAGACATTATTGAAATGACAGTGAAAATAAATTTAGTTCAAGAAAGTAAAGTTCCTCACACGATCAGACTCAATGCTCATTATGTGATATTGTTTAAAAGTCCAAAACACGAATCTCACCGTTATGTCAAGGCTAGGAATTTAGAAACACTATGGCTGAATTATGCTGATGACGATGCCACTAACTGAGACATACACCTCTACTAACTGTTTTCAAACGTACCACTGCAGACTATTGAGATTTAGCACGACTTTATTTCTCAGTTGGTGTCAGGAAGAATGTACAATCATTTACACTTAGCTTTTCTTGCTTTTGTCTGTTTAAAAAAGCAAAATGAATATAGAAATAATATTCACGTATTTCATCTCGGTTAGTAGTCAATATGAGTTTCTTTTCCTCTCATTATGTAACTAAATGGATTCGTGCAATGTATACCATCAGACGCGAAATAAATGCGCAATTATATTCGCAGTTATTAGAATTTAGTTTCAAAACGTGTTACAATAGTTTACATTGGACAGTACGTCAACTGGATCAAAATATTATTTACATTATTTACACTTTTCATCAAACTCATTTTTAAAAAAAACAAACTATAAAGCAAAAAGCTCAATATTTGACCTTTTACTCTTCATCTTCACATTCTTTTATTCCTTCTCTGCTATCGATGATGCCAGCCAAGCCTGATTTAAGACGTGGTTTTTCCCTGGGCTATTCCTCCACTAGATATACTAGCCACTATGTATAGCCTATCATGTGCTGAAAATGGACTTTAACTCAACAAAACACAACCACAACAAGACAACTATTTCCTGAGCTAGCATCGCTCCCTAAAACAATGTTTTGATTGTGGGCTTGAAAAGCAAGTTATGTCTTTCTTGAAAATTAAATAACCTCAGTGTATGAGCCAATTAAACCCGTCTGCTTTTATCATTAAGTATGAAGGCAAAGAGTCTTATCTTGGCGAGAGAAACTGATTATCGACGGTAAAAGCATACATTAATTCAATTGTTCCAAATGTACCATGTTCTTTTTTTTCCCAAAATGGCTACAAGATGTAATTTGATAATTGTTGTTAACAATTATTCCAACACTACTTGATCTTCGTTGACTATTCGGCCTCGTTTGCGCTGGAAAACGTGGCATCAAAATTAATGTATGGGTTGTACAGTTCAAATGTGAACACTTTACCAGTGAAAAATAATAACCAACCTATTCATTAAAAAATTATGTTTTAAGGTGGGAAGCTCTTTGCTTCATGTCACATTAAAGTCATTGAGGAAGGTCGTGTCTTGTCTGTTATATATCGGCAGACTGGGGACGCACAGAACAATCATGCCTGGGAATCAGTATGCCATATTGCAAAGGTTTTCTGCAAGGCGGCTGACCATCTGACGGCAAACGCCCTCACAGCTTCTAGCAAGCTTGATCTGACCAGAAGAGATATTGTTTTCCGATCTACTCTTAAACCACACCATGCAGAAATCGCAGATTTTCCATTTCGGTTCCGCCTTTGTTTGAGAGGGCTAAATTGATGAGGCGAGGGCTAAATTGATGAGGTGAGTATGCAGGCGGCGAAAGAGCTGCCACTTAGATCTCCTTACAAGTCCATATCTCTTCGTTATGTTTTATGAAGCAGTACCAGACAAGGAATGATCATTGACAGAAAGGTCGCTGGGATACGTCTCAGCAACAACAACAACCGTTTTATGGCAATGCAAAGTAAGGCGTGCATTTCCGAGTAATCTTGCGGCCTGGCTGGAGTGCTAATAAAAACAAAGTTTTTGTCCCCAAACCTGCAGTAAACCGACAATAACTTGTCATTCCTCCAAACTACTGCGATCTTTCTGTGGGCACCATACTTAGACAGGTGTTTAATGTAATTAAATAATGTTTACACAAAGAATGGATCCCCAGTCAAAGCCCATTTTGTGGGTCAGTTCAAGGTCAGTTAAGCAGACACACTAGATTGGTTGGCTAGCAGCCAATCAGAGACAAAGGTCTGCTGTGCTGAGGTAGCTGACAGCAGTCATTCACTTTACAAGTGATCAGCGCTGAGAGTGGACAGTTTATGTCGTATTATATTCTCTTCTTGTTTCAAGAACTGTTTGCTATTGGAACTTGACATTCTTGCTGGACCCAATCATAAGCTATACTGGAAATATGTTGATATAGTTTGAATTTCTATGCATGACGCTAGAAGTTGATTTAATTGGATTACAGTGCATCGACGACTTGCAACTTGCCCGAGTCTTTAAGTGGATGTCGTGTAGCACCGTCTACTGCAAAACCCTATTGTTCTGCTGAGCAATTGCTAACTCAGAAAACTGTTTGCTTCGTGTATATCACCCTATTGCTATGTGGGCAATTGCTGACTTTGTATATCATGGATAAATCTCAACAGCTTTCATCTTCTCGTGGATGCCGCAGTCGTAAAGCGGCAAAAAAACCAGACAACAATGGGATGCTCAGTTGCCTAAAAATTGGTCAGTGGGAAAACTTCTTCAAAAAATACGTTAAATTAACATTATTGTGCCGGCTTCGCTAAAGAAGACGCAACTTGTGCAGATCTACGAAGAAAATTTGAAGCTAATTCAAGATGGCGGCCTAACACGAGCATTTAGGCCCCTGGATTCTGACTCACCCGCAATGGACTATTTGCAGCAGCTAGGGATGACGTCAATACCCACAGAATCGCCCCTTTACCTAGACGAGGCTGGGCTCGGTATTGCTGCCAGCCAGCTAGCAGCGAGGCTTCGGCGATCTACATATGCCTCTAATACAGTTCATCCCTCGCCGCGCTCAACTTTGAGAACCAGTGAACGAAGTGCGCAGCCGCGAGCAATAGGAATGCCTAGTTTTTCGCCCACGGAAAGGGAGTCTCCTAGCACCGGAGGCATTAATCATCAACAACAACAAATGCTTCCTGAGAAGGATAACATTCTATTGGAAGCAGCCTCATCTCTCCAAGCGGCTGTAATAAACATGCAAACCCAGTTAAATGTGTCTAACAAGATGGGATATCCGTGTACTGAGACACCGGCGCATACCCTCGCAACAGCGATGTCGGCCACGGAAACCAGGTCTGGCATCGCTTCGGTTGTCACAGTTTTCTGACCATGGCGTGCCTATCTCTACCCTACCGGATATTGACCCTGTCAGCTCACAATTGCGGAAGGAGATTATTGCAGGCAAATACGTGAATTTATCTTTACTTTTAATGCCACATGAATTTGAAGATCAAACGTCCATTCAGTCAGGTCAGTGGGCATGAAGTTGGTGGAAAGTTTCCTGGTCAAAATTCAAATATTACACAAGCCTGCGACCATAGGCTTTCCAAGAACTTGACTATTAGCGAGTTCGTACTGGCGTTCAGTCGGTACAAGGCGATTATGTGTGATGCCTTCCCTTCCAGAACTCATGAATTGGATCTATATCAGAAAGAGATGATAAAAATGCATGCCCTGACAAAAAGAAGCCCAGCTTTTTATGAGTACCACAAAGAGTTTGCGCGAAAAGCAGCCATTTACTGCAGCTCCATGAACATTAAAGTAGACTGGAGTAGAATCGATCCCAAGCTACAAACGTATGTCTTATTTGCTTACAAGGTTGTTCCATGCCATCATTCCCAGAGTTTTGCTCACGATTCAGACTTCTGTCACCTTGCTCCGCAGACATTAATTAGTCAACCCAGACAAAGTCCATCAGGGTATAGCCAGAGTACAGTAGATAGGCAAGGTCGGAGAAGGATATTACACTTAGGGAAAGAAATATGCAACAATTTCAATGGAAAAAATGGTTGTTTCCGAGCCAATTGTAGTAATGCGCATGTGTGCTTGACTTGCAAAAAAACAAAACAAAAAAAAAAAACAAAACAAAAAACACATCCACAGCTCAAGTGCAACCTGTTGACTAAGCAGGTGCTGCAACCTTCAGCATGAAAGTATCAATGCCTTAATCAGCAAGGATGATTTTTCTCTCTCTTACGTAAAAATAGATGATGCTATTGACATTCTGGTGCAGTTAGGAATGGGTGCTAATATGTGCAAGACGGATATTACCGATGCATTCAAGCTAATTCCCATACTTCCATCATTGTGGTCTCTGTATGGTGTCAAGTGGAGGAACAAATATTATTTCTACACCAAGTTAGTGTTTGGTAGTAGAAGTTGTCCTAAGATTTTTGATACATTGTCCAGAGCGATTTCGTGGATAGCTCAACATAATTATGGCATATCACATTTCTTGCATTTACTGGATGATTTTTTTGTCCATTGATGAGCCTGATTTTCCAGCTGAAAGAACTATGGCATTAATCACATTGATTTTCGATAGGTTATCTATTCCAATTGCCCCCCATAAGACTTTAGGACCGTCACCAGTCATGGAATACTTGGGTATAATTCTAGACTCAGAAAAAATGGAAGCTAGATTGCCACAAGACAAGCTGAGCAGATTGGCTGCACTGATAAAAACTTTCCAGCAAAGGAAATCTTGCACGAAGAGGGAATTGCTGAGTCTTTTGGGCCATTTACATTATGCATGTCGAGTGGTCGCCCCTGGTCGGTCTTTCACATCATATCTAATATCCTTGTCAACAATTGCCACTGAATTGAATCATCATGTAAAAATAAGTAGCGAATGTTGACTGGATCTAAAGATGTGGGGTGACTTTATGGCTCAATGGAATGAAATTTCTTTTTTACTTGGACTCTAATGTTACTATTGCTACATATTTTGAGCTCTTTACTGATGCAGCATCAACTCTCGAATTTGGCGGTTTTTTCCAAGGCAGATGGTTCCAAGGATCGTGGCCGGATAATTTTGACATACTAGGCACAAACAAGTTGTCTATGGCCCTGCTGGAGATCTACCCCATCGTAGTCGCAGCCCATATATGGGGCCATATGTGGCGGAGAAAACGGATTTTGTTCCATTGTGACAATATCAGTACAGTTGATATAATTATGAAACATCGATCCAAGTCTCCCATGATAATGAAATTGCTCAGGCGTTTAACGTGGATATCAGCTCAATATTGTTGCGAAATTCAAGCAGAGTATGTCCCCGGGAAAGATAACCCCATTGCAGATGCTATCTCTCGTTTTCAGATGGAGAAATTCTGGCATCTGGCTCCAGCTGCAGAGAAAACTCCTCACCCTTGCCCACACTTAGAGGAACTGATACTCTACTAAACAAAACTGTGGACCTTTTACTACAAGCAGCACATAGCCCACGGACACAATCAGTTTATTTATCAGGTTGGAAAGCCTTCAGTCATTTTTTAGTCATTTCGGGTCTCTGGGATCATAGGTGTGATCAACCTTCAGTACCAATTGATGAGAATGCCCTTGTTGATTTTGTGGCATATTGCTTCAAGATTATTCATATTCGTTATGCATCTCTCAAGCAGTATTTGTGTGGTGTGAAGTATTTCTGTGTCAAACGGGGCATACATTACCCCCTCGATGGCCCTTCGTATTCGTGCTGTCCAAGATTGCAAATGGTGTTGCGGGGTGTGAAGAAATTGCAGAGTAATGAACCTAACACAAGGTTACCCATCACCTTCGATATATTGGCGCGCATATGTGCTTTGCTTCAGAAAGGTTTCTTTGGTCCCTGGGTGGATGGTATGCTGCTTGCTACATCTTCATTAGCTTTTTTTGCCTTCTTAGGTTGTGGCGAATTTACAGTGACGGAAACTACGGATATGGAGTACTTGCGTATCAGTGACTTTATTATGGCTGGTGACAATTGTAATGGGACTTTAGTATTGACAGCGTCAAAGTCTGGTCCATTCCGTTATGGTGTGCAGATCAGACTTTTCGCAATGCATAACTGTACTTGCCCCTTAAAGGCTATGCACGACTATGTTGCGCTCCGCGGCAGGGCTGGCTGTCTTAGGCATTCTAACCAGCTATTTACTACAGATGGTATCAATCCACTTTCCAGATCAGTGTTTTTGAAGAAGTTACATCTGCTCCTGCAGGTACTGGGCTATCCACAACACAAATTCAATGGGCACTCCTTTCGGATAGGGTCCGCCACTACAGCAGCTAATGCAGGGATCGAGGACCACCTTATTAAAACGCTAGGCCGTTGGACTTCTGATTCTTATTTACGTTATATCAGGACCTCAAATGATGCCGTTCTACATGCACAGCAGGCCATGTGTGGATCTACCCGTTCATGGAAAAGTACTACCGCATGAGCAATTTCGTCTACGTGTTTCTTGGATACAGTGCATTTGATGGAAGTGTGTATGTTCTTATGTGGGTTAGCTGGTGTGTGTCGGTGTATTCTTTCGGATGTGATCATGAGATCCTTTACATGGACGGATTTTCGAGAAAGGATGGGTGTCAGTGTATTCTTTCGGATGTCATCATCGGATTCTCTACATGGAGTTATGTCTGAGAGAGGAGTAAGCAGATACAGAGTATTATGCCAAGTGCTTCACCGCATTTGGAATTCTGCAGTTTTCTATGGAGTGTGATCACCAGGTTCAGTCGCCCTGTGAGGTGTGTTCACATCAGTGGTGTGTTCACAATGTGTTCTGTGAAACAGGATCATCAGATTCATTGGCATTGAACTGCTTTGAGGACCAGTAAGGTGTGCACCCCATGTTTACATCATGTGGTTTGGTGTATCTATTAGGTTTCTTGTTCAGTCAGTTTACTGAATGTGCACTGCAAATCTGTTTCCTGCACCTGACTTAATTATTGAATTACATCAAATGTATGTGTGGCTGCGGAGTGGACTTGGAGCTATTCATGAAAAACATGACATTATTTATACAACGACCCCAACGCGGAACAAGCCGGGAACACTGCAGTGCTGATCATACATATTTATAGTTTTTAGTTTCGTCATATATGCTTTCTTACAGATTCTTTCATCACAACATTGCTTTCAACTACAATCTAGATATACTGTGATTTTAGTACTGTTATCACGATAATATTGTATTCAGACATGGATCCTTGAATAGTAACACTTTGGCACGGGTCCTTACAGTATTATCCATTTATGATGTTTCAGAGTCGTATGTTTCTTAATATGACAATGATTCATGGTTCTTATTCCTAATTGCTTGTTGTATGTCTCATGCTTATTTTGACAGAACTGCAGGTACTTCTTGTCCATACGTATCAGTTCCTTGGGGCTCTCCGCTGCATACTACTGCAGTTCCATTCTCGGCATGCAGCGTCGTTTGGGCACTCTGTCCCCAATCCACTCGACTTACAGACATAACAAGTTATGGCGACTCTGCCTCAATACAGCGGCAATTCTGCCGTAACAGTTATGTCAGTCAGTCATACTGGCGATTCCGCCTCATAGATAGGG
>JAECUM010043097.1:0-23214 GCA_016617855.1 Megalonaias nervosa
CTCTTGCAGTTTTCAGTGCATTGCTGTGAATCATATTGTATATTATACTCATCATAAGAAAACGTATGTTGACTATCTATTTACACACCCATCAGTGGATTGGAATGGAATGTAGGGGAGCTTGGGGCACATTTATATAAGCAAATTGCTCACCTTTCCTCAAGTCCTCAATTCATTAAATTATCATTAGACAAAAAGTACATTAGCATTTTATTTTGGGCCAAGAGAATGGAGACATTTGTGGCTTTGGAATCAGACTGTACCCATATGTTGATACAGGTATTTGTTTCACATTTTTGGCTTGCGATTCATGCTGGTAAATTAAACGTGTGACAAGGTGAGAATGGAATAGGGGCACTGGTCTGTGGCATAAAAAGTCACATTTCTTTAGGTGATATGCTCTTTGCTTTGACCAGAATTTCATTGTCACTTAAAAAATGGATCATCCTTTTCATTTCAGCTGATGGATGCAAATTCAGAGCTGTATATTCCTATAGTCCTCAGTTTAAAGGGGAGATATGTCTTGTAAAAGGGGAACTAATCAAAGGCATTGAAAAGGACCGCAATGGTTGGATGAGGGGAATTAAAGAATCAACTGGAGAAGATGGCTGGTTCCCTGCTGTATATGTCGATGAGGTACTGTATTGGAAATGTGCTAACAAGGACACTTAACCTTGATATAAAAGCTGTATTACCAGTCTAAAAACACTTCGATATCCTGAATCCACATAAAGTAGATTCATTCATTCAGCAGCCCTTTTTGTCCTACCAGCAAAGGATATATGACACTATAATAAACACATTCACATTTGTTTGTACCTCCACCACCAATTTTAAAACCAAAATCATCAAGGATATAAAAAAAAGGTGCACAAAACTTTGTCATTTCATTCATCAATTTATAATTTCTAACCTGATTGTTGCCAGGTTGACCCTAACATTGTCAGTGCTTGATTCCATGGGTGGGATTCACCTATCACATACTAATCAGGAAAGAGAGGTGGTAGAAAAGAGGTCATCTATATGGATGTCACTATTGCAAGATTTTGAGAAAGAAAGTCTTGACATTATTTCATTGAACATATAAAGTTCTGGTAATTTCTTGTAAACTTGAATATGTGTTTTTAAATTATAAAATTTAGACTTTTAAATATCAACAATGCTAGAAGCATTGCAGATGTTCATGAACTCATAAGCATGTACACTTATATGGAATCAGCATATCCCATTTTGGTTTTCTCACATTGCAAACTGTGTTGAACATAGGAAGGAGAAAAATAAACCACTTTTTCAATAACAACCATTTTTCAGTTTGGTGTTTGCTTTTATAATGGAACTTGTTTTTAGAGACCTCCTAGGGGAACCCCAAAAGCTTGCTCCCAAGACAAGTCACCTTTATTAGAGGTTTCTTTAATATATAATGTATTAAATGTAGAAGACAATTTCGTGATCACTTAAGGCAGGTGATCTCTTGAAAGAGGTGAGGTTTTAGTGCAGGTTTGACTTTATATGTTTTGTAGAAGGGATGTAATATGCTTTGGGATGTCTGTATTGTTAGCTGTTTGTCAAAGATAAGTTTTGTGAAAAAAGATCAGTTATTTTCAGTTAGTAACATGTGACAGGTTTATGAATGTGGCATTAAAAATATAAAATATTAAAGTTTTAAAATTTACCTTTAGTGAAGTTTGTGATGTTTATTTCATGCCATTCAACTGCCTGACTTTTGATACATTTTGGCAGTCTGTCTTCATGACTATTGATGGTTGGATGTAAGGAGGTTTTCTTTGTATCACATTCTTCATGCTTATTTTTAAGGGAAATATAGAATGCTACCAAGCTGTTATATCCCCATACTGTTTATTCAACATCTTAAAACTATACTCCCGGCCGAGTCACACCAAAGACTTACAAAAATGGTAGCAACAGCTGCCTCGTTTAGCGCTCAACATTAAGAGGTTAGTGTTAGGACTGGTCGGCCTGGTGTCAGGATAATGTGACTGGGTGGGACATCATAAGCTATAAGCTACCACACTGAAGGCATCGTAGTGATATGACTGAAAAATTGTTAAAGCTACGTTAAAAATCCAAATCACACACACACACACACTTAAAACTATACTGTTGAATCAAAATACTTCTTGTATTTTTTCCAGAAAAGTAAGGTAGAAGTAGATTTATTTGAATTATAAATAGTTATAAATTTGTTTTTCAGATTGACACCATTTCAGTATAAAATCGAGACTTAATTGAATTGACTGGAAAACATATACCAGTCCAGTTTGTATTGCAAGCTGTGCTTTGTATAATTGCCATTATTAAGCAAAAAAGATGCTGAGAGATTGCTGAGGGCTTTGTGTTATAGAAGTAATTCATTCCTCATGTATTGTAATATGAGTGAAACATTTTTTTCAGTCCTCATCATTATATCCCCCCCCCCTTAATATGAGCAAAATTAAAAATCACTGCTGTTGAATTCTAATATGCTTTTGTTAGATAATGTCATTAGCCTTGGAAAAGTTATATCACTTAGCCTGACTTCCAGTCATGTGTGCAAGGTGGGCCAGTGACCTGTTGTTTATATTGTCATGTGTTAATATTGTTTTGTTCTCAGTTGTAATTCTGTTTAATGAATTTTTGAAAACAGGAAAAGCATTAGTGCATGAAATGTGCAACATTTAGCAATCCATATTTTTAAATACCTGCATGACCAGAATTCTTGATGTGTTGAGACATTTTTTGTTAGTGTTTTATTGGATTGATGAATGTTTGTCCATAAATGGAAGAGATTTCTTCTCTTTTAAAAACAGTGCATACATTGATCAACTCTAACAACTGAGGTGCTTTTGATTGTTGGTGACAGTTGAACTGTGCACTAAATTCATGTGCAGGATGGCAGGAAATCTACAGCCTGCTTTCTAGTACCCAAACAGGCTAAAATTGGTTTTCAAATTGAAGAGTAGCTGTCTGCAAAGAAGTGTATTTGGCACCTTTTTTTATCCCATTTTCAGTATCATATCATTCCTTTCACATAAGATAAGACTGGTGGGGATGGTAGTTCATTACACAAGACACTAGAGATTAAAAGAGCAATGTCAGGCCCACTTTGGCCTCTTGCTGTTTAGTATAATTCAAAACATGGCACTACTGGTACTTCATTATCTTCACATCCATGTCCATCATTTCAGATAAAAGAGGCAGTTGAGGACAAGGATACAGTCAGTCAAATATACAAGGCTCTGGATATCAACAAATCTGCCTTGAGAGGACAGGATCTTGTTGGGATTCCACATCAAGTTCTGTATAACTTTACTGCAGAGAAACCTGGAGATCTTCCCCTGAAGGCAGGGGACACTGTTACTGTTGTTCAGACATTAGAAAATGGTTGGTTTCTGGGCTGCAAAGGACAAAATGTTGGATGGTTCCCCAAAAGTTTTGTTGAGGTACTCAAGTTTATTTGCTACTTTTTATTGTGTGGCTTGCTTTTGTATGTGAAAGACCTGAGTGTCATTTTGCAGTATTTTTATCTTATCATTGTCTTATCATTGCCAAGATCTTCATTTAAATTTTCTTAGAGTCTTGCATCATATGTTATTATATATAATAAAACATGAGTGTCACTTTATGGTATTGATGTCTTTATCATTATACACCATTGATTCTGATAGGACCTTGATTGTCAATATATACAAATATGTATAGGCTCAAAGGTAGGTGCAGTATGATTGTACAGATAATTGTTACTTTTAATTCATTCTGGATGGGCTTCCTAGATTCTGAAAACATGATGATCGGATTCCTGATAAGCATACTTATAGGTTGGTATCTGTGTGATGGTGTACCTAAACCATTCCTGGACATTCCATCATCTCATATAGACCCTGATACTAACTGTTGATTATTCCCACATTATCTGGTACTGGACTTAAGCAAAAGTTAGATGGCTTTGGACCATGTCTCCAGTTCCAGTACATCCTTGACATTTACTACCAGGTTAGGGTTCAGTAGGCATGGGCAAGTTCCTCCAGGGTGCAGGCCATATAAGTGATTTTTATAGCCACACCATATGATGTGAATAAGTGCATCCAGCCAGTTTGCAGGCTGGATCCAGCCTGCAGTCTGTTTTTCCCACCCATGGGGTACCCAGTCCACAATGCTACAACATGAGTATTCCATCATAACAGACTACCAGGCCATTACTGAGATGGGAAAGTGGCCCACCTAAATCAATCCAGGACATTCCATCACCTTATACAGACCCTGGCACTAGCTGTGGTGATCATTATCAGATAGCTAGTACCAGACCCAGGCACCAGAAGTCAGGTGGTACTGGGCCGTGTCTCCAACCCCAGCACATCTTTGACGAATGCCAGATTCTACCTGGACTAGGTAAGAAGATCTGTCTTCCTATTATACCCAGCCCCAGTTCCTAAAATAAATCCGAAAAACCCCTGATATTAACACCAGATTCAGACCAGGCTTATGGATGTCTAGCATAACTGGCACCAGAATCAGTGAATCTTGGACCCACACTGTGTAGTCTTGGACCCTTGGAATTATTGTGGTCTGGCTCAGGATTGGTCCATCACCACTCTCAGTGCCTTTGTGATCCAGTACTGGCTTCTGTTGCTGACCATTCCAGGTGACTTGGCACAACAATAGACCATAGAGTGAAACTCAAGTGAATGCCTTGAGATTATTTAGGCACAGCATTCTTCATTAACTATCTTCAACACCCAGCTTCACCAGTTCAGTTGTCACAACCTTCACCAGAGGTTTCCATTTCACCAAGCTCTTATGAGTTAAAGCACTATTTCGCATCCTCATTCAAGTTGTCCATTGAAGATCCAGCCTCTGTTCATCAACTCAGATAGCTGGGAAAACCCAGCCTTCTGTGCATTGACTGAAATAGTCTTCCAGTCTCCATCTCCTGCTCAGTCAGTGGCTTCTCAGAGAATTCCAGCATCTATCAGTCTCTTACAACAACAAAAGTAAAAACCAGACTTTTTCACAACTGCTTTAAAAGTTAGTTCTGAGCATCAATAGACCTTTCATTTCACAGTAATGGCTCCCATAAAACTTGAGCCAGGCTTTTTACAAGATACATATGCCAGATGTTTACATAGAAGACCCAGCAGTTGACAAAGATATGGCAAGTCTGGGTTGTTAAAAGTTTCCTCTTTGTGCATGGACTGCAAACCCCTTTTAATACATAACAACGAGTTATTAAGCATTGTGGTGATTGGCTTCATGCTTGAGTCTGTCTCAATGGCTGTATTTCAGCAACCTACACATAGACCCCATCCATGTCTGGGAATCAGTCTCATGTTTGGCTTGTACACTTAGAAGGGTGCATCAGCACTCACTTGAATGCAATAGCTGCACTCTTTCAACTTTAGCCCACAGAAAGAGATGCATTCCTTTTCCATTAGCACTGCTAAAAGATCTTCACAAGGCCATCCTAAGCACTTTTTCAATGGTCAGATAGAGGATGTCAGAAAACAAGCCAACAAAGAGGCAGACCAGTTGGCCTAGTAACCAGGGCATAATAGGTGAAGAGAACATCCAGTTTTGGCCCAGCCAGTTTGCCTTTTTCTGATACTCAAGTGACGTTTCTTCACTAAATAACTCACCAGGATTTTACTCTTGGCATTTTCATGATTTTAGCTATCTCAACCAACACCTGAGTTATGCACGGACACAACAAGATTAGTCCTCAGTACCATTCACAAGGGGGAATTACAGGCCAAAGTACAGGGTGAGCATCCCTTATTAGCAAGATAAAATCCTTTGTTGCACTATTGCTTTATCATGGATTCTTTCTCAACAAGAAGAGACCCATCTCATTCAGTCCCATCTCTTAATTGATCTGGGCATTGGATCCAAAACTACTTTTGGTTTCAAGTTTAGGTCTCCCCCAATAATGCCCTTTTGGGGTCAACTTGGTGGTATCCACCCTTCAGTTAGAGAGTTAGATCTTAACATCAAACCCCCTTGCCCTGTGCCACTTGTTCATGAGACCCTTTGAAATCACACTTCTAACCTCAGTATTGGCTGAAACATCACCTACAAGAGCCAGTGATCAGGTTGCATACCATATGAGTTACCATCTCAGCAAATCGGAGGACCTTGGCAGGAATTTCACTGAAGACTCAGTGGCCAGACATGATCTGCATGGATGCCAAAACAGCTGGCTGCAGTGCCTACCTTTTGCCCTTCTTTCAAGTGTACAGAGTTTGACTCATTTAAGAGTTGTCCATGCAGATTAACCCCCTGCAGATGAAGGGCACATCACATGCCTTTATGAATGCAGCAGCATATGTTGTCGTGAAAGGGTGCAGTTATTGTTTCTGTCATCACACCTGTCATCTTATTACTTAAGATGGCAAGAGATAACCCAGTCCCCAGACCTCTGTCTTCCCATTTGGGATTTTCTGATATGGTGTTCTCATCAACAAATCCACATTGAAGTCCACAACATCCCAGGCATACTCAGGCTTTTAGCAGACTCACTATTCCAGTAGAATCATTTAATCTAAATTGCATGGTCCCATCAGTTGAGTCTTCCGTTGCATCTGTACCGGATGAGTTGTCCTTTGTTGGCCATCTTGTGATGAGTTGGACACCAAGCTACCAACCCTGATCTCACCAAGCGGAGGTCTGAAATCCTGTGCAGCCCAACATTCTTTTCCCAAATTAGAATGATCTTAATTAACCTGCCATTCTGCTTACCCAGTCTGAGTGCTAGCTAATCCTTATGAATCACCTCGAGCAAGAAACATAATGCATTACTCAATCAGACATGAAAGAGTTCACATTTTAGCAGAAATTCTCCTTTTTATGTGTTGAATACATAACTTCTGAAATTGGGTGAAACTTGATGTGATAATTCATGGGGGTGGGTGGGCAAGGGCAGGTCCATAGTATACATGTACATTGGGAGCACAATTATATATTACCATTTCCTACCTTAACAGAGAAAAATGTAAGAAATGTAATGCTGTTTGACTGGTTGAAACATTTAGAGGGGTTTAATCGAGTTAGCCTTCATAGTAGCTTTTGTTTTTTTTTAAGATGCTAGTTTGATTGGGTAATATTTCTAAAATCGGCCAGTTGAGTTGACTGTTGTGTGTAATTAATGTCTTGTGACACAGTATTTGCAAAAATAGCACTAAATAGGCAAAAATACTCTTTAGGTTGGATGAACTTTGATTGAAAGAGGAAATTAAGTTCAGATGAAAGTGTTTACAGCAAAGAGTTAAATTACTTGGGAAGTCTCAAAGATACTATATTGCTGACTCTGTCAGCTCATTTGAAAAGTGGCTATTTTCTGCAATGATCTGTTTTCTACAGTGATCTTGTATTTTATGGAGGTAGAGTAATAAATTCTAAATAAGTCTTTTGGGGAAAAAAGTGAAATAAATTGCTATATTTGACTTTTAAAATTTGTTAGAACTATTTCCAACTGTGGGGTTTTTTCCTCAACATGTCCTTGGTCCTGAACCCCAACTGGAGGTCTTGGTGGTTCTGGTCTTTTGGCAGAGATTACATGGATGGTCCTGTCTTATCTATTCCTGTCTAGCAGCGGAAATTACCTTTATGGTCCTGTCTCTCCATTCCTGTGTAGTAGTGGAGATTACCTGGATAGTCCTGTCTTCTCCATTCCTGTCTAGCAGTGAAGATTCCCAGGATGGTCCTGTCTTCTCCATTCCTGTATAGCGGTGGAGATACCTGGATGGTCCTGTCATCTCCATTCCTGTCCAGCAATGGAGATTCCCTGAATGATCATGTCTTCTCCATTCCTACCCAGCAGTAGAGATTACGTGGATGGTCCTGTCTTCTTCATTCCTGTCCAGCAGTCGAGATTCCCAGGACGGTTCTGCCTTCTCCATGACTGCTAAATGGGCCTTGAATGCTGGTTTCCATCTGAAGAAAGAGATGTTGAACTACATTCCTGGTTGATATATTTAATATGTCCATGCATAAATGATTTGCTGACTTAGTCCATATTGCCCATGAAGCTGTTTCATGTACAAAAGGAGAACCAAGACATGCCAACTCCAGGGGAATTAACTCCTACCACCTCTTGCCTGTTCTTCTCACATATCATGATCAGATAAAGTGTTTGAAGAAGAGAGCAATTGTTAGAATCAGACATTTTTCTTCAGTAATGCCTGCCTGATCATAATATGGGCATTTTCTGCAATTACATCCCTGGAAGATTAAGTGCCAATCCTCTTGTTCAAGGGGAGACCACTCTTGTTTTGACTTCCCCTATAACAGGCATATGTTCTTCAATCACATTTGTTAATAAAGCAAGCAAGAAGATGTGGTGAATGTCTTTATTAGTTTGGGAGCACTGGATTTGTGATGTAGTGTTTGTTCTCCAAACATATTGTAATCAAGTAAGTATTATCAAAAAGACACTAGTTTTCTTTTTGAGGAAGGTACCACCTTTTGGTGCAGATCATTTCTAGGACACTATACTGTTTTAATGTGTGAGGTTATTTTTAGATGAGCACCTTTTAAGGAAAGTCATTATCCCTGGTACAAGCTATACATGAAAATCCCCTGCCAGATCCATGATGGCAGATACACATACAAAATGTTGACACTCTTTTTTATTTTGATTTATATAGAGTTATCATTATGTCTCTGTTACATTTTTCATTTTACTTTTTGCTAAATCTTGATAGAATTCCTACATTTCCAACCCAATCCAACCCCCCACCATCCACTCTTCCTGTAATATTAAAAAACTTCATTCTAGAAAATTATCACTGATTCTCATTCATTCAGCTATTGTTTAAAATGAGTTTTATAGGAGGTCATATGACAATAACTCTAAATCCATCATTTTAAGTGAAGACTGCTACTCAGATTTGCAAGTTCAGAAGTTACAGGCATTAAAAATAAACCTTGTACATGTATCTGTATGCATAGATGATCTAAAAAGAACTTAACTGACAAATTAATATCTTTCGATGTTTAATATGCTTATTACCACATTTGTTCATGCTGTGGAGCTTATTTCAAATGGTGGATTGTCATTAATTCTACCATTTCAATAAAAGACGTCTTATGAGCTTTAAGTATAAGGTCAAAGATCAAGGTCATTGGGATATCATTGTCAGGTTAGACCATTAAGTTTTCATATGTTAATTTTGATGACACAATCTATAGCAGGCAGTTTCTTATGCTCGACCACAACATTAGACATATAGTTTTATCCTGGTTTGTCCATCCATCAAACGTTGGTAAAGGTAGGCATTTAGGTCATGTGATGCACTGTGGTGGAGCATCCATGCACCATACATACCTATCTAGTCTTGGTGCTGATTTATTTAATGCTTTTCAGATGATTGACCAGTCTAAAGAGATTACAAAAGATTCAAAACCAGAAAAGGAACAATCCGTGTTTTCTGTGTCGCTTAACGTAACAGAAAAGCTAGATGTACCCAGTACAAAAGAAGGAATAATGCCGAGCCGCAAAGCACCAACTCCTCCTACTTCCCTTTCCAAGATTCCCGTATCTCCTGGGGCCAGCAAGATTCCTAAATTTGCTCAGAGACCTGCTCGACCAGCTCCCGCTCCACCAGTATCTGCTGGGGGCAAGGAAACCCATTTAGACTCGTACTCAAAAGAAAATGCTGATGGGAAGATGTTGGGTCCAGATAAGGCAAGCACTGAAGCCAAGATTCAGGAAAATCATTCAAAACAAGAACTGAATGATGAACAAGACCAAAAAGGAAAAGCAAGCCCTCCAGAGATTCCAAAACGATTTGTAAAACCGAATCTTGTTAAAATTCCACAAACTAATGCTCTTTCTAGTTTAGCAAAGGAATCCCCATCCAGACCTCCACCCCCACCCAGGCCCTGTCCTCCCAAGCTTGGAACTCCCAAAAATTTAGCATTCTGTCACCGAGAGGACTCGGCGAGTGCCAGTGAAGATGAACATTTTTTCTCAGTAAAGCCACATCGTAAATTTGACATTGGAATACCCAAACCTCCATCGCAAGAGGAGGTGGAGAATGAAAACAATAAAACACAGCTAAGTACCTTTGGGAAAGTGGAAGGGGAAGTAACTCCAGAGAGCACCAAACAGGTTGGTTTACTGTCATCACCTGAAAAGAAAGTTGAATCTTTTCAAGTTAAGGGTCCCTCCACAAGGTGCATACCTAAGCTAACAAAGCAGAAATCAGTGGATGAGACGGAGTCTCCAACTTCATCTCTAAATGGTTACCCAGTAAAGGAGGTGACAACAGATATATGCAAAGATGAGGTTGAGCTATCAAATGAATGTGCCGATGTGGTCAACAATGTAAACCTGACTTTTGACAAATTCAGAGTCAGTGAACTAGATCTTTCAGATGATGAGAGAGTCACTATAACAGTAAAGGATCTTCCAAGCAAACTCCCCCAGTTTAAGAAATCTATAGCAAAGCCAGTATTGGGTGATATTAATTCTGAAAAAGATACTGAGCCACTGGTGAATGATTCAGGGTTTGAAGATAAATCTGAAACTGAATCAAGTCCAATAATAAATGGGACAGACATTGTGCCAGAGAAGGTCAAATTCAGAGATATGAATGGAAATGAAGATAGTGTCAGTGACATTGATGCAGATGTTAGTTGCCAGGAACCTGTGCGATATCAGAATGATTCCCCTATAGGAGCATCCAAAGCAAAGCCAAAGGTAGCTTCCAAACCCAAGCCAAAAGTTTTGCCAAAACCAAAAGTGTATGGTTCACATAACAGGCAAGAAGAACCTTCTACAATGGTCCATACAGAAAATTTTCCATTGTCTGCCACAAGTGGGAATGTGAATGATATTGTAACTAATGAACTAGAAAAGACAAAAATTCCTGTGTTCAGATCATCTCCAGTGCTGGCATCAGATTCTATGGAATCTTCAGGTAATTTAGATCACAGTTTAACTGTGGATGGCTTTCCAAGTCAAGAAATCTCAGACTCTTTGATGAATGAGGGCAATTTATTTGAGAACCAAGATTCTTGTATATCAAAAATAGATGATTCAGTATTAGCAGAAAGCCTTTATGATCATGCAGACAAACCAGTGCCAAAGGAGAGAATAGTTAAGCAACAAAAAACACTGAACAGTCTGAGGCAGAGGTCCAACAGTCCACATGGCAGAACCAGCATTCCAACACCAAAAAGTCGACAAAGATCCAGCAACAGTGATAGCAAGGACAGCCCAGGATCCAATTTGAGGACTCGTTCCAGCAGTCCCAGTAGTAGAAGTGGGATTCCTGCTCTTATTTCAAGACAGGTGTCAGAGAGTCCAAATGCAAAGAAAAAAATAGGTTCCAGTATTCCAGGACCAAGATCTCAAAGTCCAGCAATGACAAAATCAACACGCTCTCCCAAAAATGTCTCTGGTGGTAACAGCATGAAGGATCCTTTGAAAGAGGAAGATGGGTCTGATGCACCTACAGAGAACAATAAACATGTGTCAAAGTTGCAGAAACCATCAAAAATATCAAAAGGTGGCGATGGGAGCCAATCTTCCAAAGCCCCCAAACAAGGGAAGAGTTTGCTGCCAGTTATACAGAAATCTCTCTCTTCAGATCAGGGGTCGGGGGTCAAGGTCAAATCTCCAAGTGGTATCCCAGTGTCACGACCACCACGACCACCCCCACCAAAGTCACAGAAGTCAGTAGAAGAAAAGTAAGTACTGTTATTGATTATTCATCCATGCTTGTATTGCTTTTGAATATTTACATATTAGCTGGAAATACATTTGGAACTTGTTTGTTTGCAAATGTGAATTGGAAAATGGATTGAGGAAGTAAAACTTGCAATGATTGCTCCACTTGGCAGATGCAGAATTTAGATGTACTTCACCAACTTGTGCAAAAGATTATAAACTATACTCCTTTTGTTGATGTGTTTTAAGAATATGTTATCTTGGATATAACTGCAATGGCAGTAATGGCGTCAATCATTTTATGATCATGTATTTAAGTTTTGAAAGTCATGTAACTTCATCATTTGTTGTGTACCTGATATGTGAGGATTCAGATTGTGTTCCTGATATGTGAGGATTCAGATTGTGTATATAATTAAATGTACTCATTGTGTTCTGACATGTGAGGATTCAGATTGTGTATATAATTAAATGTACTTATTGTGTTCCTGATATGTGAGGATTCAGATTGTGTATATAATTAAATGTACTCATTGTGTTCCTGATATGTGAGGATTCAGATTGTGTATATAATTAAATGTAATTGTTGTGTGACTGATATGTGAGGATTCCTGTCTTATTTTTTTATACATGTAGAAGATAACTGCTGTCATAGTGCTGTTCACAGGTGATATATGAACATTTCACTCTACCCTTGTAACCATGTTTGTCAAACAGCAGAGGGGGGGTTTACCCCACAAGTGTCATTTGGACTGATGTACATACCCTCTTGACACTTCTGAAATGATTTGCTGTCACATAGGGGTGAAATGATTCATCGATATTGATGCACCAATACTTTTGCTGAAATGATGTGCCTTTCAATACAAGTGGTGGAAAATAATACAAAACGATACTTAACATGAGCAAGTATTTTTAATCTTCAGCAGTCATCAAAAATTGTATTATTCATTTGCCTTGTTATTCTTTAAATTGAAAGTTCATCAGAGGTAGCTGCTGCAGGCACATGCACCCATTTTTGTTAGTTAAAATGAAGATGATGTGCAAGCACTCACTCACCATATACAAATTAAGACCAGGTGACGTGGTTTGTAATATTGCCTTCACCCCACTTGCCAATTCCATGGTAATTATTTTATTGCAACAGTTTGTTCGGCATAGAGTAGTCCTGTTTTTCTCTGACCCTTGCTACCCCATTTTTGATATTTGGGCATTTACGTTGGGGTGTAGGGTCAGAGCCAATTGCCTATTGAATAGTTGGAATTTGTCGACACTGTACGGTGTCAGTATAGGGTAGCTGGTTACTAGCCAGATTAGCAAACTTGAATGCCTTTACATCAAGCCATACCTGCAAGAATTCAGTAGGAAGATGATTTATTTTCTCAGAAATTGCGAGTATAACATTCTGTAAATCTTTAATTGGTTGACAGATAAGATGAAACTATAGCACTGATTAAATTTGACCTGGAACTCACCATTTGCATGGCTAGTCACATGACATAAATGGTTGTATTTGATTAGCACATTGTGCCCTGCATTATGTTGTTGAACTTGCATCATAAAGGTTTTACAAGTACATGTTGAAAATATGAGCTACCTAGAAGACCCATGATGGCTGATTCCTAGCATGGTTCATCTTCAGATGAGGATTTTGTTCAGTGAATACTGGCTGATGATAGTTATGATGACAACAACTTCTAAAGTTACGAAGTATATCAGATTATTGGAGCTGGGAAAAGTGTTGATGGAGATACCAGTGGGTGATTTTGAGTCCAAAAATGGTGGTAAATATGAGATTGATGTTCATGCTGGATGGAAAAAAATGGACATCATGGCGGTCAATCAGCCTTTCAGCAAATGTAGAAAAAGGCAGAAAACCAAGACAAATTAAAATAAATTCAGTTTAAAAGTAGAATGCAATTTTCATTCCTTTTCTCAAATAATTTAGCCCAGTGGGATCATATGCTACAAAACTAGATTTCCATATTGGGGTTAAGATAAAGTGAATAAATAAGAATGAAAATGAAATTAAGAAAGAAAGTTATTTTGATCAAAATATGTCTGTGTGTTGGCTAAAGTGAATCTTGCATCTGATTTGAGGCCTAAAATGCTGAATACAAGTCAATGACAACTAACAGGTGGTCTGTTTGAAAGTAATTTTGTTGTCATGGATGAAAATGGCATATAAATATGTGCTAAATATATGTCTGTCTGTAATCTGTATACTGGAGATACATCCAGTAAATCAGATTAAAGGACATCACCTACCACTGAGAAACATTTTAAAGACCATAAAGTTAATATGTGTGTCAATAAATTATCATATTGTAGGCTGTGTGTCATGAATTGTATTGATATATGGCACAGGTGTATCATTTCACTCCTACTGTCACAGCATCATATGTCTCAGATAATATAATATCTAGGGCATGAAAGTGCTGTCATTCGCATGAAATTTCTACACAGGTACATCAGCATGTTGCCCTCAAACTTAGCACATGCTCACAGATCCCTCCCCCAAAATATAAAAAATGATTTTGACATTCATGGTTTCGTTGTAGACAAGATTATACATTTACCAGCATTTTGACAGGTCTGGTGTTGAGTTAAGTACTGTGAAACAGGCAGTAAAATGTCATCAGGCCCAGAGTGAAGAGGAGCTGTCATTTGAAGTTGGGAGCATTATCACTGAAATCAGTGGGGTGAGTTTGAGGGCTTTATTACATCATTATTATGGTAAAATTCATACAGGTCATGTAGGCATTCAGCACTGATTGTTTCAGTAACGGGTGTCGTTTTTTAGAATTTGATTCCACATACCTTTATATGGCAAGTATTCACTTTATTTGGTTCGTCATACATTGATATTCCTTTGGAAGGTCATTATTTACATGCCCCGAGAAGTACATATGGCAAAATCAGTGTTCATGTATGAGACTATTTTTGGACAAGATCAACATAAAGGTGTGATCCAGTACAGTCTGGATTGAATGTCATGCACTGTGATGTCATGGTGAAAGCTACGCCTGTTGATAAACAAATTCTTACTTCTCTTTATTGTGAAGATTAGACTCAACATGCTCTTTCCTTGACAAAGTTTAATATCTGGCCACCATTGTAATAAATAATTTTCATCTGGAAGTTTCTTGATGACAGTTAAGGTGTAGATCATTCATTAATCAGGATTGAATAGAGTTTGGTTAAACAAAATTAACATTTTATTTTAAAATAACAATTTATATTTTTTAATTTAAGATGAGTAAATGTATATACATGACCTGTATGACTGTCACTATAATTGGGAACACCAGCTGTGAATTTGGAATACATTAGGTCTGAATTATATGAATCACTATTATCATTTGAAGCAGCAATATGGCCTCAGACATTTCTAATACAGTCAAACCTGTTGGTAGTGGCAATCCATGGGAAGAGGCAAAACTTATGTTTGTATACAGATGACCCCAGTACACAGGTTCACCTTTAAAAATTGGTTTTTGAACAAATACCATGCACCAGATGTTATTATCATCATCATCAATATTATTATTATTATTATTATTACATTATTGAGATTATTTTATGTGCACTATTCAACAAAGCATTGAAATATGTATACATGTTGCTCTCTGCCAAATTTATTTTGTAACCTGATCACTTTAATTCATCCTGCAAATTCAGTCATCACTGACTAAAAACAATCCTTTTGTTTTGTGCACCATGACAAAACACTAATATTTTTTTTATTGATTCACATCTTACATATGACTGTAAAACAGATGACTGATTCTTTGATCCACCAACCTGTATAAATTAGACTTGGAAATGATGCTCAGGCTTAAGAAACAATGTCTGCATTTGCCAGTTGCTCAGCTCACCATGATCAGAATACAGACAACTTATGTGAGAGGTCTGTGATGAATAGGAGAATCAAAAGATGCCATATATCAGAGGTCTCAAACTTAGATCACTACGAGGGCCACATAAGGACTAGTACATTGGCTCAAAGGCCACATCATTGAAACCTTTCATACACCGATACAAAATGAAAAAAAAAAAAAAAAAAAGATTAATATGTTACATTACATGTAGGCTCGTACAAAAATAACAAGAGAAAAGAGTGAAGTCAACAAGCTTTGTAAATTTTAATAAAATTTATTTCCCTAGAAAAAATGTAAAAATTGGAAATAGGACTTACGGTTTGTGAATATAATCCAAAATATAATCCTAAGATTGAAAAATACAAGTTCTATCACTAAACAGTTCTAATAGAATCCGGGTTCGAATCTCGATGAAATTCCAATATGGAGGCAATGATGTCAGATGGTGTCTGTACTGATGGTAACAGATCCTTGATTGAATCACAGTTTATGTTTCCGTATAAAATTCCAGAATAAATTTCCACTGAATTTCTTTGTCCCTATCTAAGAATCAAATTCTCACACCGAAAATGTATTTAAAAAAAAAAAAAGGCTGTTTACAGTTTAGCTAACATGTGAGCCAAAATGACCTTGGCAATAGCCAGTCATATTCACTTGACGTTTACAAAATCTATGAACCAGAGTGAGCCAAAAATAATGCTAATGCAATACCTTTTATGTTCTGTACAAACTGAATTTACTGAAAAAAATATTGAATCCCGTGAAAATAATCATTACAATAAAATGCAACGAAACAAAAATAAAATAAAAAAGAATTTTAAAACTAACACACAAGCAATTTAATTACATATTCTTAACAGTTATATTATGTTATGCTAAGTGGCAATGAATTTTATGCCCACCCGAATTTTTATCAAAACTAACTGGCTGTGAAGAAAAAGTCTGCATTATTTTACATATCATTGAGGGCTGCAGGAAATATCTCCACAGCCAGCATGTTTGAGACTTCTGCCATATATGTCTGTTCTTTGTGACTTGTGAACTGAAACATTGCATGCCTTTTAGATACATTTTAATTATTGAATAACCCCTGACCCTCATGAAAATGGATGTAGTTTATAACTCTTCTAATAGATTAATTTTTGTTATCACAAGTACCTTTAATTGATAAGCAGATGGATGAAGATATGGAACCATACCTGTCGAACTTACACAAAAGGCAACTTCTATTTCTACTGTGATAGCAGTACTACTTTTCCCACCATCCAGTCAGTGATTGATTCAACCCTCAACCTTAATAATAAAAACTGCCTTGCTTTTGAGTGTTACTTATTGACATTGGACACCTGAGTTATATGGACACTGTGACTGTAGTACACTGAGTACAAATGAGAAAAGAAATGTTAGTTCATTGATTAACACGATATGCTGGTAACTTTATCTAAATAATGCCTTCTACATGACGCAAATGTTTAGTTGCATAGACTCAGCAGTCACTGTAGATATACTTGATTGACAGCTCAAGGCAGGGAGAAACCATTGTTTGGTTAGGAGACACCTGGCTGCTCTCTGCAGAAAGCACTTGACCATTACATACATGACATTTATGTAGGAAATTTGCTTCGGGAAAGTTAGAGTGAAAAGGCAGCTGTTAGGAGAGACCTGACTGTACACTGAAACTTCCCTCGACTGGCCACCTCAGGGACCAATTTTTTTTTATCCTTTTAAAATGGAGACCAGATTAGAGAGGTTTAGAGATGCCAAAACCTGCTCTGTTGGGACCAAAATATATGGCCAGTCTGCAGAAAAAACAGGTTATGGAGGAGACAGTTTAGGGAAGTTATATTGTATAAATAAAGTTTATTATTGGAACCTTTCTTGTGTTCTTTGACAAATACAGATAATTGAAGTTCTTTCTACTGTATATAGTGTTAGTTTGCTCTGTCGCTACACTCTGGCAAAATGTTGTAATAGCTCCATCAGGCTTTTTTGTAGTTTTACATTGATGATATAAAAGTTTTTAATATGCATCTTCCATGGTTTGTAGAAGTAGAAACTATTATTTTTTTATACCTCACTACAACATGCCTATCTGTCCATCCATTACACCTTGTTTAAGTTTTGTATTAGGTAATTTCAGGAACAGTGGTGGGGCATCTGTGTTCCATGAACGCATTTGTAGTCTGTACATTAAGAATATCTGTAAAGCAACCAGGAAGCTGATTCATTGTGCTGTAAAAAGTCTTATTCTTTCTCCTGGAATGAATTTCTAATGTAAAACATATTAATCAGCATAATCTAGCCCTGCATCCACCCGTTGTTTTATTTCTGCTAAAGTTTTTAAAGAAAGATAGTATCCCATATATTGCGGATTGTCACAAAATCACTACACTGTATAACAGTAAAAGACACATTTTATGGATGGGTTAAAAGGTCAAAGGTCAAGGTTATACTGGGGCATCAGACTTCTTTTTGTGTGTGCAAGGTAATTGCCACATTTTACTTGTGTTTAATTGGTATTCAACTACAAACATCATAGATCTTGGTCAGCATGTGCACTGTTTACCAGCAGATTATGTTCTATGCCAGTCTGCTGGTAAGGCAGTATGGGTTTATGCAGTTTGTAGTTAAATGGGTTCTGTAAATGATTGAATACTGTAATTGTTTCTATTTTCAGTGTGATAGGGCAGGTTGGTGTGTGGGTATGTTGGAAGATGGAACTACAGGTCTATATCCCATCAACCATGTTAAAACTGCAGAGAACCAGAATGAGGATTGACGAGGAGTCTCATTATGTTCAGGTCATATCAGCATCAGCCAGCATTATGATGAACGAGAGATCTGGCTCACATTTTAACAGTAGTGACACATGTCTAATGATGCAAGATTTTATATACTGGTATTTTTTCCCCAACACCTTTATTTATTTCAAAACCTATTTTTATGCCTACATTTCTGTGTTGGAATTTTCAGTGGCTGGATGTATCAAGTTCTCTTTTCCATTCATTTAAGTTTGCAAAGTTTTGAAACTGAGAATTTATGTGTTTATGTTTTTATAGCTCTACTGTATTAAGTTTTTTTTTTCATCACTGAGATATGATCATCAGAAAATAATGAAGTTAATAATAATAGCTACAGTATGCAATAGGGCTAGAGAGAGGTGAGGTAATTCATGGCAGGAAAACAAAATGGACTGATTTAATATAACACCTGCAGTTTCTTTATTGTGATGCATTGCATTCTTGAACATTTGTCAACCATAAAATGATAGTTTAAGAATGTTTATATAAAGAGAATTTCACTCAAAGACTTTTAGTATTTCTAGCTGGTCCTAAAAAATGGTACTGAACTGACATCTAATTCGGCCACCATGGCATCCATCTTAAAAGTCCTATCAAGACTCTACTTTTACAGAAAGTCATATTGACATGGGGTTCTCACCAGAAGACTTCTTATGATATGCAGTAGGTCGTAAATGAAAATAGTGCCAATATGCTGTTCATTGTGGCCACCACTGCAGCCATCTTGAAAATCTTGTTATTGCTACTCCTTCTAAATGAAAATATTGTTTCATCTCTACTCCTGGCCAAATGGATGGCTATATCAGCATGGAGTTTTCACCAGTAGGCTTCTTATGTTACTTAGTTGGTTCTAAATGAAAATGATGCCAGTCATAAATCCAATATGGCTGCCATGACTGTCTTAAAAATCTTGTCACTACTCTTCCAGAATTGATTATCATTATGACATGGGGTTTTCACCAGAATACTTCTAATGATGTCTACACTGTCTTAAATGAAAATGGTGCCAAGCTGACATCCAATATGTGTACCACAGCAGCTAATTTAAAATTTTTTATATCGCTGAAGAATATCAGCGATGGTTTCAACATTTGACAGTTAAAAAGAAGAAAGGGTCTTTCTTTGAATTCTTGGAAATTCTTTTTGCCAGGTAGAATGTCAGTCCCTTTGAGGGAATCTTGTTATCGCACTTCCTTCAGTTTATAGTAAACCATTTGCAAGCCCTCCAGATGTAGATAGAACTAGATCATAATATTGTATACTTTCATTGGAATATACATTCAATTTGCACTTTGACAATTCAGTGACATTTACTATAGATTTTTAGTATTATGCAATATTACTTCTAAATTGGCATTGATAACTGTAAAAGACAATCTTATGTTTTAAATGATTCATTTTCTAGTAATTTGTATTACCAATATCACAAATCATCATAAGGAAAAAGGAAGTTACATTGTGTATCGACACTAGCTTACAAATCTGAATCAAATTTCAGGGGTCAAGCTAGACTTGAATTTTAGGGAGAAGTGACTTCTCCTCATGGACTTAACAGGGAGAAGCGAGAGCTGAACAGGGAGAAGTGGGAGCAAAGCAAGAAATGCTGTGTGTTTGTGTGTGTGTGTTTTTTTCGTTCTCATTTGAATTATGCCATCTATTTCCCAGTATGCATATCTGCATTGAACATTGGTTTTATGCAATACTTTATTTTCAAGTAGAAATATTTCTGAGTTGAATGTGTATTATAAACACATTTGGTCCATGTATAAAAATTAACATATTCATATGCAGTGTATTTTGTCCATATGAATTTAAAAGAGCACAGGAGAAGCTATACATTGCAATGAATATTAACAGATACAAGTAAGTAGATTACAGCATTGTCATTGCAAGTTAGTAACAATACTTAATCAGTTACCCTTAATCAATATGTTTCGTGTTTTTTTTACTTTCTGAATGTTTGCTATAAAATGGCAGTTGAAAAGATTTCTAAATTTGTTTGAAACAACCTTTGTACCATCTGCATGAAAGCAAATGCACATGTGTCTTCGGGTGATACAGTTTTTCCTAATTTCTTTGTTGCCAATAAAACATTACTATAACTATTCATCAGTAACACGCTGAAGCATTAAGCTCGATATATGTATGAACTAAACCCTTCTTTCAAACTGAGGGCTGTTCCTGTAAAACATACCTGGTGTCCAGGGAAGGCACTTTTGATGTGGGGTACTGACCCATAGATGCAATGTAGAATTTTCTTGTCATTTTGTTGTTGTTGTTGTTGTTGTTGTTGTTATAGGGTTTAACGCCATTTTTCAGCACTAGATAGGCTATACATGGCGGCCAGTATTAATGGTGGAGGAAGAACCCTGGAAAACCCCGGGAAGAACCACCGACCCACGAGAAGCTACTGGCAGGCTTTCTCACGTACCCACGTTAGCCGAGCCTGGACTCGAACTCACGCAGACAGAGGTGAGATGGCAGTGATCCGTAACGATCAGCGCTTTAGACCACTCGGCCACTCGGGGCCCCCTCTTGTCATTTTAATAAGAACTCTATGAAATTGAAGTACCCTGGTATAAATTTTTTTAAACTGCCTTCCCAGGGTACCATGTATGTTTAAATGGAACAGCCCTAAATATAAACAGCAACCATGTGCAGGGTACATACATATAAGGCAAACTGAAATTCATTGACTTTTCAATGACCGGTTTTCAGTGACTACTCACAGTATCAAGTGTTCTACTAAAGTTACTAAATTAAATATAAGAAACAAATAAAAAGAATCAATACAGAAATAAATAAACTTTTAATGATATAAGAAAGGGAAAAGATATTTATAATAAAATCAAGGTAAGGCAATAATGTTTTTCTGATCAGCTGACCCTGTTTCTCTTTGCCGACCCTAGAAGAAAGTATATTGAAGTGCTTAATACATTACATTTACTAATCATTATATTAAAAAAAATACCTACCTACTCTAATTCTAAAATTGGTAAAATATTTTTTTTTACCTCTCTGGACTCAGACAGTTAGCTTCTGTACTTTCTCGTCCAGCTCTAACCCCTGTGCTTTCACTTGGTCTTCTTTTTCTTTTCCTTTTCTTCTGAGCCCATTTGACTGAGATATTAGTGTTAGTGTCCCTTTTTCTTCACTTCGTCTGCCAGTTTGTCAACTTCTTGGAAAAGGCTGCTGACATTTTCCTCCAGTCTATAGTTATTGCACTTTAAATTATCAGTTTCCTCCATGGTTGTTTTTTGCTTAAATGCTCTATTGGCTGTTTCTACTTCCTTTTTCTTATAATCTAAATGCTGTTGATTCTTTTGCCTGACCCCACCTGCTGACAAAAAGAAGCCCCATGGTGATGGAAATATTTTCAACTTCTCCAGCTTTTCTCAGGTGGTCAGCAATGATCCATTGTGCTACAAGTGCTTCTTTAGAAAGATTCCCCCTGTAACTTGCTTATTTATAGAGAACCCTCTTTCTGCAGTGGCTTGTCCATGCAGAAGAAGCAAATGCTTAGTGACTCTCCACAGTTCAGAAAAATTCTTATTTTTGGCTGACTTATGGGAAAAGGGGTGTCTAACTTGTCTTTGGCAGAGTGAGAGTCTCTAAATGGCCAAGAGTCACCAGACATCACACAGTTTTTCAAACTGTTTCAGTTCCTGGTCACATATGCTTTCATGCACCCTCCCTGCCTTGGACATGATGCGCAGGGCTCGTGTTAATTTTGTGATGCACTTACGTTTTTGTTGATATGTTGCCATTTGCCATGGATCCAGGCATGTCAGGCATTGGATAATAGGCAAGAAATAGGCTATTTCTGTAAGGAGCTTGGCAACCATTTTGACAAGAAATATTTGGCATGCATATCTGAATTCTAATTTCATTTTTTCAGATGTACCTTGTTTAGTTTGAAGCAATGTCTTTTGAGCACCCTTTGAAGTATCCAAACGATATTTATCATCTTCTACATTTATTTTTACCATAGCAGAGAGTAATGCTGTCTGCTGCATGATTTCTAGTTTAATGAATTTATCCGTCAGATCCCAAGATCAGAAGCAACAAATGGAAGCATGGGCTTGTCTGTTTGGTACATCACCAGAAAAGGCTGAATTTTTTGAGCAGTCATTAAGAAAAACTGAAGTTTTGATATAATCAGTGGTTTCATTTTGCCTTTCCGTACTTCCCAAAAAGATTTGTTGCTGGGCTTATGGACAATCTTTGATTAGCTGCAGAGCAGTATGCCCCATTGATCAGTATAATGCGAATCACTCTTTTCACTGGATCCACATTTTACAAACACCAGATCATTTTGAAATAAACATTGATTTAGCTAACTTAAAGGTAGTTAGGGACTGAATAAATCAAAGGGAAAACAATAATCACTTATTATTACTATCATGTTTATTTTAATATACAAATGCACCTTTTATATTAAACATTAAATGAAGCTTTGAAGTTGACATTTAAAAATAAAACAAATCACTTTTATCGACAAGATATTTTTCAGTAAAAGAATGTTAAGTTTACTTATTATACATGTAAATTTATACATTTTACCCCTACAACAACAACAACAACAACAACAAACAACAACAACAAAAAGCATCAACAATCAGTTTTAATCCCAGAAATGATAAGTTAGAATGCTTTGTAATTTTTTCTGTTAAGTAAAATAGCATCCCCATTCACAGCAAAGAAACATGTAAACACCTGGCATTACATTTTACCATATATTTATGAACATAAATTTCTTTCATTAAAGGAAACAAAGGAATAAAAAAAGGGATATCAAGCAGTGTTAAATGCCTTAAGAGTTGGTCCTAAAGAATCATAAGGTGGGCTGTGAAGAAAATAGGAACAG